>JBBPBX010045978.1:0-26778 GCA_038048925.1 Garcialebias charrua | reverse complement strand
ACAAACATGAACAAAATAAAACGCGCATATATCAAGATGGCTTTGTTTGCGCCGGCCGGAGCGGCCGTCAGCTGCGCAGCCTCTTCAGCTGTGAAATCGGTCAAGAAGTTTTTCTACTTACATGGCTTACATGTTGTCATGTAAGAACAATATCGCGTCCACTGTAGCAGGTTTGAGAGATGTCCTCCTCTGATCGATTGTGAGTCCAGCCGCGCTGAAAACTCTCTCGCTGCTGCTGCTGCTCGCTGGGATGCAGAGCACAGATCTCGCCAACTTGGCCAGTTTTGGGTACACACTCGAGTTTAATTTCCAGAATCCAAGCAAGTCTCTTTCATCGGCCACAGCATGCTTTAGAGTGGTGTACAGCGTGACCTCATCTTCTTCACTGTCTGATTCATCCACTGCGTTCTCCCACTCAGCAAAAGAACTTGATGTTGTTCTTCTTTGTTTTGATGGAGGAGGTGTGAGCGCGCTGCTCGCGGTGACTTTTGATGTTGAAGCTTCAGGAAGTTCAGGTGCGGCAACTTGTTCCGCCGCAGATGAGAGCAGTGTGCGGACGTGAGCGTGCACCTGACGCACGTCAGCTGCTGGGCTGAGTTGCGCAATTTAGTGGCTGCGCTGCGGTTTTCACCATCTAAATTCACTCTATTAATTATTTCCTCATCAGTAAACTTACTGCCTTATATTCTTTACAAGCAGATTAAAACAATTTTATATTGTGTGCATTTTTATTTAGTTTTGTTTGTGCTGTATGATTAAAAAAACCCACATCAAAGCCCGAGCCCGACCCGGCCCGCCAATCAAACGCAAAAATATGGCCCTACCCTACCCTACCCGAAGTCGGGTAGGGCTCGGGTAGGGTAGGGCTCGGGCGAAGAAACGACACCTCTAGCCGTGTCTGCGCATTCGAAGGATTACTCTGTATATTTTTCAACCCGCCTGACAAAGAGTGACTGTAAAACTATTAACTAAATAAAACTATAATTTTAAACAAAGCTTCCTAATATCACATCAGAGCACGTTTTGTCTTGAACTTTTTTAAATTCACATCAGAGCTGTTCCTTCACATTTCTGCTTCTGCTCTTTAAAAAAAATCTCCACCCCCTAAAAGTTCAAAGTCATGGGCAATTTTATTAAAAAACACAAATATAATTAAAGTTTTGCACTATGTATACGTTGTGAATCACTGCGGAGCAGGGAGGAGGATGACGAGGCACAGCTGACCCCGGTGTGGGATATACTAATTAAATGAGAAATGATCCTGCACTTAATACTGTGCACTTATAAATCACACATAAAGTGATTAAAAGTAAATCTGAAATACAAGTGCTGGTCATAAAATTAGAATACAGTATTGTGAAAAAGTTGATTTATTTCAGTAATTCCATTCAAAAAGTGAAACTTTTATATTCATTTGTTACACACAGACTGATATATTTCAAATGTTTTTTCAATGTTGATGATTATAACTGACAATTAAGCAAGTGACAAATCAGCGACCTCAGTTTGTCCTGAAGTGAACATAACTTACCTGCAGAGCTGCAGCTTTGCAGTCATTTCAATAATGAGTTTACATCTTTTGTTTCATGTGAATCTACTGTAACAAACCTTTGTAAAATACACCAGAATGCAGGGCATGGCATCTATTTTATCCAAAATTCTAGTTTGACAATAAACCGGTCCATGGTGCAAAAAAGGTTGTGGAGGGGCCCACTGCTCTAAAGACCAGTCTGGCTCTGGCTCTGTGGCCTTTACCTCTGCTGCTTCATCAAACTGGAATCTGCTTCAAAATACTTTGGGTCTGACCTCACTTGTCTCAGTTTCTACAGTACTTTTAGAAACTGTTTAAAAGCCATGTTAAAAGATACTGTACTTGCAAATTTTTTCATGCTTAGAAATAATGCATTTAGACTTTAACAATGAAATGTTGTTAATGTAATTTGTGATGTCCTTGTTTGTTAATGACTATGGTACTGTATTTTATTGTTTAGCCTACGGTAACTGCATTGTTTCTCTTCCTTTGACCCTACAAGTGCATATTGGTGCTGCCAGACCAGCACTGTAAATAAGAATTTAAGTGTTTACGCCTGGTCAAATAAAGGTGTACGGAAGGGCATTGCATTCAACCATGAAAATATTTTTTTGGAGCTTATGTAGTAAAAACGTGATAATTATGTAGTAAAAACGTGATAATTATGTAGTAAAAACGTGATACTAAGTAGTAATAACGTGATACTATGTAGTAAAAACGTGATACTATGTAGTAAAAACGTGATAATTATGTAGTAAAAACGTGATACTAAGTAGTAAAAACGTGATACTATGTAGTGAAAACGTGATACTATGTAGTAAAAACGTGATAATTATGTAGTAAAAACGTGATACTAAGTAGTAAAAACGTGATACTTATGTAGTTAAAATGCGATAACAATTCAGGAGGAGCGTTTCCTTTAAATAGAGTAGACCTGCAGACTTCTACATATATCAGATGGGACAATGGTTAAGACCGTTGCCTTTCATGCAGATGACGCAGGTTCGAGTCCAACCTGGTCTGACTGATTTTTTTTTTTTCTTCTTTGGATTATTTATATAATAATATTTATGCTGAAAATACTTTGCTTATCAGCGTGATTGGGGTGTAATGTGGTTAAGTGACGTCTTAATTTATTAGGCTTCATGCTGTCCGCTGCTAATATTTTAAGACATAACAGACACACCGGTCTTTCCTCATCTCCCACCTTCGTCACAGTGAAGCCAAGGCTAAATACGCTTTCTTATTATCTTCGTCTGTCTTCGCCTTTCTTTTCATCCCTGTTAAATATTTCTCCATGCTGTATCTTCACTGCACTTTCTAAAACTTCTCATGCGCTGCTGTGGCTTCTTACTCTGTGAAAAAACTTCTGTGCGCTCAGTCTGACAATAACAGCGCCACTGCCCCTACTGGCGCGGATGTGTAATTACACTTACCATTTCATACAGTTCAATACAGTATTACAAACCTATCAAAAGTAATGGCAAAAGACTGAAAATAGTTTATATATTTACAATAAATGCATGTACAAATAAGCTAACAGGGAGTGCCTGTATGTTGTTGTTTTTTTAATTTCGTTTTACGCAAGTTGAAGCAGTTGAAAGACTTCAGCTTTAGGGCTTAAAATTTGTTTACAGAACTCCTTTGGTTTTTTTTATTTTTTTTTACAGAGATTCTTTATTGTTGTTCGCAATGGGATGTGTGCAGTGCAGCGAGATTATGTACACACGGTCCCAATTACATAAAACAATAAAATGTAATAGAAAAACTGTAACATATAAGATATGAACTAAGTTAAATTTTCCTTATATAGGCACTAACAGCATAGAAACATCACATGAATAGCAGTACAATCATGAGTTTGTATGAGCTAGCAGGTGTGCACGAACGAACACAGCAACATGAACAGATCAGCAGCAACTTCGTGATTATTCACAGCAATGATTACCCTTAGTTGACCTACATGTTTACAAGCGTACTGCTTCTTGGGAGACCTTCACAAGATGTTCCTGCCCGCCAATCGGATGTGGGCCCCACATCCAAAAAATAAAAAAAATAACCGAACACTAGCCGAACAGCTGATTAACTAGCCGTTAGCCGACTAGCTACAAAGCTAGCCCGGATGTTCCGACAAAAATAACGGTACGTGAGCTTCCCTGCGGTATCAACACACACCTTTTCAAACACACACCTTTTCAAACACAAGTTAAATCTAAATACAACTTTACATTAAAAGGGATTCATTAAAATAAACGCACCTTTTCGAGATTAAAACGGCTACGGTGTTGTTACTACTTCCGTGTTTTCTTCTTCGTCTGTTTTACAAAGACAGACCAGACTGTCTTCCGCCACCTGGTGTAGGCTTGTGTATGAAACTTTTTTATTTTACAGCCTGGTGTACGTTTCATTTTTCGTTTAGAATACAACGTAATTATTAATATAAATCTTCTCAGCAGACATTCATTTGATAATAATAATTGTGTAGAATAAGTATTTTAAGATTTAGAAAATAAAAAAACAAGAATAAAATAAAATAAGAAGTTTAATTCAAAGCAGTCTTCTCCTCAGATAAAGATATTATTTTTACACATGAATGTTTCTGTTAACTTATTTTTTATATATGACTTCTGTTGTGACTTGGCACTATATAAATAAACTGAATTGAATTGGATAGAAAATGCAGTTGTTGATTGGATGATGTGTAGGAGTCCCACATTGCTCCATTCTTAGTCCAGCTCTGTTTACCATTTGGATTTATGATTTATATAAATTTCAATATATATAATGAACAAAAATATAAATGCAACGTTTTTGTTTACCTCCCATTTTTGTTTTTGCTCTAATTTTTCATAAGCTGAACTCAAAGATTTAAAATATTTTCTATGTATACAAAAGGCATTTTCCTCTCAAATATTGTTAACAAATTTGTTTAAATCTGTTGTTAGTGAGCACTTCTACTTTGCCGAGATAATCCATCTACCTTGCAGGTGTGGCATATCAAGATGTTGATAGGCACCACAATTATTGCCCAGGTGCTCCTTAGGCTGGCCACAATAAAAGGCCACTAAAATGTGCGGTTTTCTCTCACAGCACAATGTCGCAAGTTTTGAGGGAGTGTGCAATTGGCATGCTGACTGCAAGACTGTCCATGTTCAGAATATTAGATAGATAGTTTTATTTGTCCCCGTAGGGAAATTAGTTTGCAACATTGTCAGCAGGCATTTACATAAAGGACATACTTATACAAACATGACATTAACATCCATCATTACAGCAAAGACATTTGTGCTCAGTAGTCATGATACCTTAGTATTATTTATTGATTTAATTGCTTGTGGTATGAAAGAAAATTTTGTTCTGTTTCTTGAGAATAAAGGAAGGCCGTACCTTCGCCCTGAAGGAAGCAGCTCAAATGAAGATCTTAGGGGATGTGTGTCGTCTGCTATAATCTTGTTTGCCTTCCTCATAACTCTGTCCATGTATATCTTTTCCATACTTGGCAGAGTGGTCCCTAACAGTTTGCTGGCTGTAGTTACTATACTTCTCAAGGATTTCTTCTGAGCCTCTGTAGCATTGCCAAACCAACAGATGTTACAAAATGTTAAAATACCTTCAATAAAAGCAGAATAAAACATTAAAAGCATTGAGTTATTGACTCTAAAAGAACCCAGTTTCTTTAAAAAATACATCCTCTGCTGAGCCTTGGTGCAAATAAGGTCAGCCCATGAGTCCCACTTTAAGTGACAGTCCAGAACCACGCCCAGGTACTTGTAGCACGAGACAGTTTCAATCTTCTCTCCATTGATGGTTGTTGGAGAGAATGACTGAAGCTTCCTGAAGTCAATAGTCATTTCTTTTGTTTTGTCCGTGTTCAGAACCAGTTTCGATTGTTTGCACCAATTAATGAAGAAGTCCAGAACTGGTTTTTAAATAATTATAATTAATTATTACAATACAAAACATTATGAAATTGTACAACATCCTAATGTTTTTGTAAAAGAGAAGAAAATTGATTTTGTAAATTAAATTAGTTTTTCAAGACCGCACTGGACTAATGAACACATTAAAATGTCCCATGGCTTTAAATAAATAAGAACACTTTCTGACACTTCCAGAATGAATACATTTGTTTATCATATGTTTAATTTTATGTTGCTTTTTTTGGTTTGTTAGCTCATGTGTGTTAGTTTTTGTCTGTGTTTGTGTTTTTTTATTCACCGGTAGTTTTATTTTTTCTTAAGCCTTTTACCAATTTACCCAGGACTGTGGTAGCTTTCATGGCAAAACCTGGCTCATTTACAGGACATACCTGTGATCATTAATGTTCATTGTCCTTTTTTAATACAATACCAATAAACAGTAAACATTTGAGCAGCATGGCTTGGAAAGCGTGAAACTTATCTTGTGTGGTTGTGTCATAAACGTAAATTTATCTTTCTTTTTCCTCCCTAAAATGTCCTCGTTACAGATTAACGTATGTGCAGTGACCTTTGTTTTCTGCAGCTCAGACCCTCTTCAAATGGATTTTCCAAATCACCCAGACCACATCTACTTCCTGTTCTTTTTTTTGTGCCACACGAACCAGTCTGGGACTTTTTATCGTCGTGCACATGAAACCGTAACAGCAGATTTGATGTCAACACTGGTGCATGATCAGCCTCTATGCATGTGTGTGTTTATATTTGTGTCTCTGCAACCAGAACTCACGTGATCTATGGTTTTGGGACTTCCTCACGTCTTCAGCCTGTCTTTGCATTTTCCAACAAGAGCGTTCGTATTGCCTCAGAGAGGAGTGCCACTGGTTTGTTCAGTGCTGAACACTTTGCAGTGTGTTTCACAAGTGGCAGCTACATTAAAGACACAAATGTGATGTCGGAAATTTATTACAGAACTCACAAATTTTCCAAAAATGTCCCATCACACATGGGGACCTCAAATGGCAGGAACAAGATACTGCTTGAACAACAGGTGCAGGTTTCCTACATTTCTCATGCGGGTACACCCGACTGATTACTTATCTGTAAGTGTACAAACAGCTTCATAACCACCCACATACTCTGCATATATGAACTTCTATAAATGAGCACCACGCAACAACACACTTGCAGGCTGGCGCCGGAAGTGTCCACAAGTCAGGATGAACAAAGGCCGCTGGAAACCGACCCTGGTTGTTCTGGTGCTGCTGATCAGCACAAACGCTGAAGGTAACTTTTAAAATCACACAAATTAAATGAGCACATGTTAAAAGTGAGGTCGTTTTTGGTGGAAAACCATTGAATACTAACTCAATGAAACGAACTTCTGTTATTTGTTGTTTCTTCTTGTTTTATGGTTTAATGAAAGGTGTGGGATCGTGTGTAGAAGACAGAAATTATTTGACGATGCTGTCGTCACTTGCTCAGAACGTGGTTTGGCATCGTCTTTTTGAAATTACAACAATCGGAAAAGAAGTGATGTGACCAGCAGCTCCTAAAACTGCCCACACATATGAAGTTAATGGTAGTTTTTAACCAAGCAGTGAACTGTGATCAAATACATACAGCTTTACAATACAACTTTATTACTGTAAGCAAATAAACCTGAAGAACACATTTATGATTATCTACAAATATTTAATTTTAAAGAACTAATTCTATTTCTTGTTAACACGTTTGTTTGTGTGTGTGTTTGTGTGTATGGTTAAGTTTTTAACCTCTGCAATGATTTCCACTACAGATTCAGTTTTTGGTGTTGTTCTTTACTTTTCCCTTACGTACAGAGCCTTTTCAGTCTTTTACTGAAATTTTATACAACAGGGTTATACATATTATTTCTGTTCTGACAATAACAATCGTTATTTTAAATTAAGGAACTATACATGCTGCTGATGACAGTGGTAAAAGGTCCTTACTTCTGTATGACTCACCGTGTTTATGATATGATAACTTTTATTTTATGACCAATTTTTTTTTATTCATGTCCATTATTATCATCATGGACTTTCCAGGTTTCATTTTGCTCCAAGGACAAGATAAAACCTGTTTTACTCTGAGAATGATTACTATGTAACTGCACTTGATTGTCAAAGTTCATGCTCAATCATCCAGGTACTAAATCCAGTAATGGTCAGTCAGGTCATGTGGACAGTTTATTTATTTATGGAAAGATGTTTGGTCCTCTATCTGGAGGGCTTCATCAGTCTGAGGAGTCAACTGTTTTCCCCACCAAGCAGTACATTCCTTTAGTGGACCAACCCGTTTGCTGCTGATAAGAAGGTTTCATGGTTCTTAATTACTTACAGTCCAGTGAGACTTCAAAATAAAATTCATTTGAATTCTTTCATAAAACATTTGGTAAATGTTTTTAAACGAGTTAGTCTCCAAACAGTAACCTGCTAGCGTTACAACATGACTGTAGCTCTTCTATCCATCCATCGTGACCTGTATGAATAAAGGTTGAATGAACGAAAAGATCATCTTGGCTCGCTTCTTCCTTTTCGAGCCATCATCTTACAAACACCCTTTTGTTTTTCTCCAGCATCCTTTTCCTGCCACATGAAGGACTTCATCGAGGCTGTGAAGCAGGTGGAAGACTGGGACCCTGGCTGTGAGCCGGTGGCTGTGTTGAAGAAGCTGCGCAGGGCGGCTGGTCTTAACGACGCGTTCGTTCAGAACTACCTTGGAAACGCTGACGTCAGTGGCTCCAAACTGGACCGTGACCTCTCAACTTACATTCGCAAAGTTGTTCACCACAGAGTGCTGGAGGACTCCAGAGAAGAAGGAGTGGTTCTGACTCTCGATGGGACCACTGTTGCTCTTGGACCGCTCCTCCTGGGTCTCGAGGCCGGCTTCTCCAAGACTCGTGCTGCGGGCCTCTACCAGCTGGCTCTGGCCAAAGATCTGGGCCTGGCTCTCACACACAGCTCTCCTGAAACACACCGTTTCGGACCAGATGGCTGCTGGGACAACCTAACCTTTCCTCAAGTCTTCACCCTCTCAGACAAACCGTCCCTACTAACCACAGCTCAGGTCAACGGCGGCATGGATGGCGTGGTACTGGGGAGGGAGGTTTCTACCAAATCCAGAGGTCCTCTCAAGCTCAGCAGCCTCCTGACAGAGTACTACAGCCAGCAGCTGGGCAGCAAGGGAATGGATGGAGCGCCGCGTCTCATCAGCCGACGTCGCAGGGAGAACTTCAAAACCACTGTCAACCCGTCGTTGTTGGCCAGACATGTGGTGAAGTCAGTGAACCTGCAGCAGACACAGGAAGGACACGCAAAGATGGCGGCAAAGAAGAAGCAGCTGACGGCTGTGGTGAAGAAGGCGATGAAAGAATTTGTCCACGTGTACATGGGTGAGCATGAGATCAAATTTAAAAAAAAAAGGGAGCTGAGAGGTCGTCATTAGGGATGCACCGATCCACATTTCTCACTTCCGATCCGATACTTAAAACTGGGTATCGACCGATACCGATACCGTTCAGGTATGTGAATCTGTATTATGGAATTTTTGTACTGAGACTATTCATTTTAACATTGTGTGAGATAAACCCAATAAAAAAAACTCTTGAGCCTTACAACAGGAAACTCACAAACTTTAACAGCACACAAGCGGCAGGTCTATACCACACACATGTCCTTCTCACTCATGGTGCAGCTGAAAAAACTGCTAAGCATGATGGGAAAGACAACACAGCCCACTCCCCTTAACCACTAAGAGAGTGGATTTTGTTGTCTTTCCCATAATGCTTAGCGTTTTTTAGTTTTCCAGCTTTAGGTGCAGCTGGAAAACTAAAATACCGCTAAGCATTATGGGAAAGACAACAAAATCCACTCCCTTAGTGGTTAAGGGGAGTGGATTTTGTTGTCTTTCCCATAATGCTTAGCGTTTTTTTAGTTTTCCAGCTTTAGGTGCAGCTGGAAAACTAAAATACCGCTAAGCATTATGGGAAAGACAACAAAATCCACTCCCTTAGTGGTTAAGGGGAGTGGATTTTGTTGTCTTTCCCATAATGCTTAGCGTTTTTTAGTTTTCCAGCTTTAGGTGCAGCTGGAAAACTAAAATACCGCTAAGCATTATGGGAAAGACAACAAAATCCACTCCCTTAGTGGTTAAGGGGAGTAGACTGTGTTGTCTTTCCCATATTGCTTAGCGTTTTTTTGTTTTTCCAGCTGCACCATGAGTGAGAAGGACATGTGTGTGGTATAAACCTGCCTCTTGTGTGCTGTTTTTAAAGTTTGGGTGTTTCCTGTTGTAAGGCTCAAGAGTGTTTTTATTGGTTTTGACTCACCCAATGTTAAGACGGCAGTCACAGAATGTGATGGAACACAAGTGCTCTTTGATGCTGGATTAGAAATATCGGCAGGTTGGATCCGATATCTGATACTTAAATTATGCCGGTATCGGATACCGATACTGGATCGGATCGGCCCCATCCCCAGTCGTCACTGACGCGTTGTGTGATGCTTGCGTTCTGAACGTGTTCCAGATTGTCCGCCCTTCATTCCTCGCTGCATGTGGGGGGCAGAGCCATACAGAGGGACACCCACCAACCTGACCCTGCCTCTGTCCTTCATGTACATCCATCACACCCACACTCCGAGCCAGCCCTGCCTGACCTTTGAGCAGTGCTCTGCCGACATGCGCTCCATGCAGCTCTTCCACCAACAAGACCGAGGCTGGGATGACATTGGATACAGGTAAAATAACACGAGCACGCCTCAAGTGTACACGTGAAATCATCCTAAACGTCTGTGCTCCTACAGCTTTGTCGCCGGCTCCGATGGGTTCATCTATGAGGGTCGAGGGTGGCACTGGCAAGGAGCGCACACTTTAGGACACAACTCCAAAGGTTACGGAGTTTCCTTCATTGGAGACTACTCCACCCGGCTGCCATCGCAGCACTCCATGGAGCTGGTGAGAGACCAGCTGGCGTCCTGCGCTGTAGGGGGTGGGCGACTGGCGTCCTCCTTTACCGTGCAGGGTCACAGGCAGGTGGTGAACACAGCCTGTCCCGGAGACGCTCTCTACCAAGAGATCCAAGGCTGGGAACACTTTGGGGTAAGTAGGAACACTCGCTGGTGTTGTGGGGACAAAAACACATAGAGGAAAAAAACGAGTTCTAATGTGGTGCTTGAAAGTTTATGAACTCTTATAAATTTCTGTACCCGTATTTTTCGGACTATAGGTCGCGGATTTTTATCATTTTTTCATGGCCTGCGACCTATAGTCAGGTGAGACCTATTTATGGATTTTTCCCCATGTTTTTAGACCAATTTTTTGCTCAGTTATGAGCGTTTTTCATTTTGGCAAAAAATGGTGCAGTACCACTTTTGTCCACTAGGGGGACACTTCCAGAGAGTCCACCGACCGTTTCCAGCTCATGAGTTCGAAAAAAAGCCTCCTCTGCTTGGACTTACTCTGTCACTGCCCGACCTCCTGCTCTGGAGGTAACTACTGTTAGCTCTGTGTTTGTTAGCTGTTTGTTAGCAAGATAAGTCAAAAACCACTTGGCGGATTTTTCTGAAACTTACGTATGTAATCACTGTATGGACATTTACAACTGAGTAGCTTCATGAGATGTTTGAGATAAAAAAAACTCTTTTATTAGCGGTTAGCATTCGTTTTATTTCTGTTTACGTTATAAATGGCTCCTAAACCACTCGGTGGATATTTTTTCTGCTGCCAGAGTGTAATTATATGGATTTTATTTACAAACTGATGTCCTGTGTAAGACATTTGAGATAAAATTTGTTTTTTTATTCATTTATTAAAAGACGCAACCGTGTCGAGTTAGCTTCGTATATTTTAGCAAATAGCTAATAAACCACTCGGCTAATAAACCACTCAAGGCCGAGTTATACTCGCGCTTTGGTCCGCAGGCTGGAGCGCGCGCGCTACGCACGCACTGAGCCGTGCGGCTTCATGCGTTTACAGTGTCGCCGCTGGGTTTATGGTTGACGCACGGCGGCGCATGGCAAAGTGCTGTTCTTTTACGGACCAGCAGGTGGCAGTACCCTCTAAAACCTGTGCATATGTTGCAAGAAAGGTGTAGAATAAGAAATCTACCGTAGAAGAAGAACTGTTTGAAATCGCACAACAAAAACAAATGGCTTTCCGCTCGCGTGCTGAACTGTTGTTGCCTTTAGAGGAGTAAATCATAATAGAACAGTTATTGTGTCTTGCGGTTTTAATGCATGGAGTCAGGGTGGAGGAGGAAGCGATCACGTGATTTTTGGCAAAAAAAAAACAAAACAAAAAAAGTCCAGATCAGGGATGAAGAATACATTTGTGTCACAAAACATTCATCCATGCGTCGCGACGCCGTCTCCACGACCACAGCGGCACAGACAGCTGCAGGCTCTGTCTGGCGTGAAGAGCGTGAAGGCTGTCGGGTGGTCCCCACCCGACCTGTCAATCATAGCGCCCACGGCGCGCGCACTAGGCTTGCTGAGTTTCAAAAATTCGGAGGTGCGCAACACGCGCCAAACCGACGCGCAGGGTCTACGCGCAGGGGCGGGGACGGTGATATTGCGTCACTTTTGGCGCACGCACCCTCGCGCGCTGCGCGACACGTTGAGTATAAATCTAGCTTAACCCTTGTGCTATAATGCCAGCTATAATTTTTATCAAACAAATAATTGTTTTTAAGTGTTAATCTTCTTAAAAGCCTTGCTTTGCGCTCCTGTGGCAGACATTTGCAACAGAGCTAAACACTCGTCCATATTTCCGGGTTGTCTCAGCGGTGACGCGTCACGTCAGCGGTGGATGACGCGTTACGTCGGCGGTGACGTAGGTGCAACTTATATTCCGGTGCGACCTAGTTATGGATTTTTCTATTTTATTGGTAATAATTGGACAATGCGACCTATACTCAGGTGCGACCTATAGTCAGAAAAGTACGGTATTTTTACATCAGTATGATCTAAAATATCACCAGATTTTCACACAAGTCCTAAAAGTAGATCAAGAGAACCCAGTTAAACAAATGAGACTAAATATTACACTTGGTCATTTATTTATTGGGGAAAATGATCCAATATTACTTTGTACATATTTGTTGTAAAAGTAAATGAAACTTTAAATGCAGCTTAGTTGTGAGTTTTGAGTTGTGCTATTTTTAGAACAGGTCCGAGGGCACCTAAAATGGTCCTTGGGGGCACCCGGGTGCCCGCGGGCACCATGTTGGTGACCTGCTCTAGGATTAACAGTTAATTTGAAGGTGAAGTTAGAGTCAGGTGTTTTCAATAAGTGGATTTAATGATCAGGTTTGATTTAAAGAACAGGATCTATCAAAGTCTGCTCTTCACAACATGTTTGTGGAAGTGGATCATGGAGGAACAAAGGAGATTTCTGAGGAGCTCAGAAAAACAGTTGTTGATGCTCATCAGACTGGAAGATGTTACAAAACATCTGTAAAGAGTTTGGACTCCACCAATCCACAGTCACTCAGCTTGTGGACAAATGCAGGAACATCAAGACCATTGTTACCCTCCCCAGGAGTGGTGGACCAGCAAACATCACTTCAAGGTGTGGAATAGTCTGCGAGGTCACAAAGGAGCCCAGGGTAACTTCTAACAGCTGAAGGACTCTCTCACATTGACAGATGTTGATGTTCATGAGTCCACCATCAGGAGACACTGAACAACAATGGAGTCATGTCAGGGTTGAAGGAGAAGTCACTGCTCTCCAAAAAGAACATGGCTGCTCATCTGCAGTTTGCTGAAGATCACATGGACAAACCAGAAGACTGTTGGAAGAATGTTCTGTGGACGAATGAGACCAAGAACTTTCTGGTTTAAATGAAAAGTTTTATGTTGGGAGAAAGAAAATCACTGCATTCCTGCAGAAAAACCTGATCCCATGTGTAAAACATGGTGGTGGTAGTATCATGGTTTGGGCCTGTTCTGCTAGATCTGGACCAGGACAGCTTACCATCATTGATGGAAAAATTAATACTGAATTATATCAGAGAACTCTGAAGGAAAATGTCAGAACATCTGACCATGAACTGGATCTGAAGAGAAGGTGGATCATGCAGCAACAATGACCCTCAGCGCACAAGAGGTTCTACCAAATAATGTTCAAGAAGAATAAAGTTCATGTTTTTGGAATGGCCAAGTCAAAGTCCTGACCTTAATCCAATCCAGATGTTGTGGAAGGACCTGAAGCAGCAGTTAATGTGAGGAAACCACCAACATCCAGAGGTGAAGCTGTTCTGTACAGAGGAATGAGATAAACTTCCTGCAAAGTGTGAAGGACTGATCAACAGTTACCGGAAACGATTAGTTGAAGTTATTGCTGCACGGAGGGAGGTGGAGGTGGTGGTGGAGGTGGTGGTGTCACACTGGATACTGAAAGTAGAAGTTCACATACTTTTACCACTCATAAAAATGTAACTGGATCATGTTCCTCAATAAATAAATGACCAAGTATAATATTTAGTCTCATTTGTTTAACTAGGTTCTCTTTATCTACTTTTAGGACTTGTGTGAAAATCTGATGAAGTTTTAGATCAAATTTATTCAGAAATATAGAAAATTACAAAGAGTTCACAAACGTTCAAGCACCACTGTTTATAATAAAGATTAAATGTTACGACCATTTAAAAAACAATTTAACGGGCCACAATTTGACAGAAGGGTCGACTGTGGTTCAGTGAATCTCATGGTAAAGGTGGTAATAGTACTTTGGATAAGTACTTTGTATGTAGAACCAGTGTTTCTTGGATTGGTGCAGTCTGGAACAACAACAACGACGACGACGACGACAACAACAACACAAAACATGACATGCCAGTCACCTATGGGATAATCCCACCATTTGGATTTATCTGTGGAAAATAATTAGATAATAATGATTTGGGGGCCGAGATGGGGTAGAGGCAGGGCGGCCAGCTCGGGACCAGAAAGTTGCAGGTTCAACTCCCAGCCATTCCCACATATTGGTGTCCCTGAGCAAAACACCCAATTCCTAACTACTCCCTGGTCATATCTGCCCACTGCTCCTCCTGAGTGTATCTCACAAGTGATGGGTTCAATGCAGAGAAGTAATTGTATGAGAACAATGATGACAACACATAACACTTTACTCATTTACTGGTAATCATGTAATAATTAAAGGCTAGTCCAAACACAACTCTTTAAACATCTCCAGTCTTAAAAATATTACAACGGTACATGGGCTTTGATAGAAATGGTTGTACATTTTACAATAAATGGATATTTACATGTAATTCTGTGGGTATTTGCCAGCAGCAGCAGCTAGCTGTAGCATTTCTAGTTCATCTTGGGGTCAGGCAGGAATTTCACAATATCTTTGTTGAAAACTATGGTTTAATTTGGACCTGATGGTGAAATGAAGGCACAAATATGTGTGCATTCACATCAACCATAATAAAATGTTGAAAATTTGACTTTTTAAATATATTTTTTGTCACAAACGTCTTAAAGTAATGTCTATGTTCATAATTCAACAGCAACTGCAATATTAGACTTGCACAGGGATTCACCCCACTCTGCACCACAACACATGAGATACAGATACAAAAACTTTATTGTCAAATATAAAGCAAAACTAGCCAAGAGCAGTGAAGTTCTTATTTTTCTTTCCTGATTAGCCCTCTGCAGTCAGTGTGGTATATTACAGATTTTCTGCCAGAAGTGCTACAGCTAGCTGCTGCTACCTGCACTTGCGATAGAATTCCATGTAACTAACCATGTAATATAAATTTGATGGTGTGTAACAAAGGTGATAAAGAGTGTTTCTATAAGATACAGTATAGTTTTTCGCCTGACAGAAGTTATTTAAAAAGCTGTCCACAACAGGTAAGATAATAGTTATTCATAACTTTTACATGGTGTAAGATATATATGAGGAGGTCAATATTAAACTGACACACTTTATATATCTTAATTACTTATTCAGATTGAATAGTAATTTCACGGATTCTTTTCTTTTTCAGTTTACCCAATATTTCTGTGATCTTTATGATAGATAAACAAACCATAAAGCCATTAAGTGACAGAGACGTTGATTTTAGTTTGGTATGCCAGGAGACACTACCATTTATTTAAAATATATCAACTAAAATTAACACCATTACACTTGATTGACGGATTTCACTTCTCTTGCAATTTAACACGTCAGCACATTTAAATTGCAACACAACAGACATAAATACAGGATGTCATTATACTTAGTCTGTGGCTCTTTAGCTTAAAATAGTTACCAGCTTAGATTGAAATAGGGAGAGATTTAAGAGGAATAGGGAGAGGTTAAGAGAGGAAGTTATGTATCTTGAGTTTAACCAGATGACACTTTCTATCCGACTTCTGCTAAATCCAGGTACGTTTGTAAACGCTGACTCATTACCTTGAAGACGATTAGTCTGGTAAAGAGATGGCACCAGCCTTTCAGGCGTACAGAATTGTTGCAGGTCCAGCACGTCCGAGCCGGTTCTCGTTTACGTTTCAACGTCTCCTGGGATCTGCGTCGATCATCAGAAAAGGGTGTCAGCAGCTCCTGGTTGACTTCAAGATAACTTATTCCAGAAAGGAATAATCAAAGTTCTGAGCTTACGCTCGGTTCGAAGTGGACTCATAACAACATGTTATTAGTCTTTAACTGAATGACGTGTCCTTAGCGTGTGACTGACGTTCAATCAGCTCTTTGGGACGACCTCATGTCTTGAAGTCCCCAGCAAAACTCTGGACGTTCACCGAAGCAAACGTTTTTCTAAAAGTGTTGAGACCAGAAAACAGTCTTCTGATTGGTCAGAAGGGAAGAGAGGAGAAACAGAGACACGTCAAAGAGTTCACTTTAACGTTATCAGAATTCAAGGTGAGAGTCAGAGCAGAGTGAAAATGTTTAGGAAAAGACAGAGAGTGCTGGAGTCATTCTCATGAAAACAACGGTTTAACTGTCTTCTCCATTTCTAAACAAAACTGCCGGGCCTCTCTGACCCGGGTCTTCAACTTTCACACAGTTTGTGGACACCATATTAGTGCAGAAGTGACACAGTAATGTTTCACATTACAGAATAACACAGCATAATAGCATATGTGATCATAAGACATATTGCAAATTACTAGGGATGTCCCGATCAGGTTTTTTTGGCCTCGAGTCCGAGTCCGAGTCCTTTAATTTGAGAATTGGCCGATTTCGAGTCCCGATCCGATACTTCTAAAATACATTTTTAAAATGAAGGGAAAAAAAAGAAACAGATCTAGATGTCCCTTAATTTTTATATTATTTACCTTAATATTTAACAGAATACTTCTGTGAGGTAGATTGAACAATCAAGTACCGTAATAAGATTTAAAAAAAAAAAAACAGTATGAAATAAAAATGTCTAATTTAAAATAAGCAGCTCAACTTAAAATACTGAGCAGGCATGTAAACAAATAAGAAACTTAGGTTGTTGTGTTAAATGCAGCCTTTTCCTTACCTCCTCTTGAAATACGAACTGTCTGTACCTCCTCTTGAAATACGAACTGTACATAACTCACAGTTTGCAAACGCAATATCTTTGTCATCCACTTTAAAATATCTCCACACGACAGACATCGCTGCCTCCCTTCAAGCTGCCGCGTTCCGCGTCTTTTTTACGACAGTCACTGCTTTACGGCAGGCGCGGCTGCAAAAATATTGTGCACGTTTTGTTTCGAGACAATTTGACTCTGTAACACAACATACAGTTAATATAATATTCCCGTTTGTGTTTAGAATAAATATACACATATATATCCGACCACTTAAAGCTAATATGCTGCGTTCCACTTCTTTTTTACGACAGTCACGCTTTACGGCAGGCGCTGTTGCTAAAATATTGTGCACGTTCTTTTTCGAGACAATTTGACTCTGTAACACAACATACAGTTAATATAATATTCCCGTTTGTGTTTAGAATAAATATACACATATATATCCGACCACTTAAAGCTAATATGCTGCGTTCCACTTCTTTTTTACGACAGTCACGCTTTACGGCAGGCGCTGTTGCTAAAATATTGTGCACGTTCTTTTTCGAGACAATTTGACTCTGTAACACAACATACAGTTAATATAATATTCCCGTTTGTGTTTAGAATAAATATACACATATATATCCGATCCCTGATCGGTGTGTAACGCCCGAGTCGAGTCGAGTCTGAAATCACGTGATCGGGACCCGGTTTTCGATCACGTGATCGGATCGGGACATCCCTACAAATTACAACATTGCTCATGAATAAACATAGGTGATGCTCTGATTATATTTGTATTAGAACAAAATCAAAGATAGAAATAGTCTCTTTTGAGTGAATCTGTCCTTTGATTCAAACTAATAAAATAAATTGTGTTAAATGTCAGGTTACTGAAAGGGTCAGTGAAAAGCATGACTGAAGAGTTCAAAACACTTCAGTTTGACCCTGGGTAGGTCCACTACAATGGCAACTTACTTCAAATGGCTGAACTAGCACTTTATTTTATCTTTAAACTCTTAAACTGTTGTAATTATTTTTTTCAGCTCAGATAAAGAGCTTAAAGTCTGTTGTACTTGTTTTTCAGGAGGTGAAGAGCTGAAAACCATCCGAGTGATAAGAAGAGAGCGACTTCTCAAACCACAAACAATAAACAACAAACAACTTCCTGTTCTTGTGTGTCTTGAATGAAGTTTAGAATATTTATTGTAGTCTCTGTACAATGAACACCCTCTCCCTGCTTTCATTATCAAAGAGTTCTCTTTCATTATCAAAGAGTTCTTTAAGGATTTTTAGGTTTTAGTTATTTTAAAATGGATATTGTTGCCACTTAAATAGATATTTTGGTGAAATGTATTAATAACGTCATACACAAGCTCATGCGATATTATGCAGTTCGTTAGTGCACTGTAAGGGAGCAGTGGTGCAGAGGTTAGAGAAGGTGGGCCTGTGATTGGAAGGTTAGGGTAGAACAAACAACCCTAACCTGTTCAGGTTCCTGGAGGATCACGCTATCCCCGAGCTATTCCAGTCTGGCTTCAAATCCCTCCACAGCACTGAGACTGCCCTACTGAAGGTTTTTAACGACATCTTCCTATCCACAGATACTGGTGACTCTGTGCTGCTTGTCCTATTGGACCTCACATCCGCTTTCGACACCATCGACCATGAGATCCTCATTGCTAGGTTGGAGCAGTGGGTGGGCATCTCAGGATCAGCCCTAAACTGGTTCAGATCCTACCTCTCTGACAGGTCTTTTTGTGTGTCCATCAATGATTTTACTTCTGCAGTGGCGGCTCTTAAATGGGGGGTTCCGCAGGGGTCCATCCTGGGTCCTCTCTTGTTCTCCTTATACCTGCTGCCACTCGGTGCTATTTTCCGGAAACACAATATACCCTTCCACTTCTACGCTGATGACTGTCAAATTTACTTCCCCCTAAGACAAAATGGTACAGGCTCTATTCAACCTCTGCTCGACTGCCTGGCTGACATCAGGGACTGGATGGCTTTAAATTTCTTAAGCTTCAATGATAAGAAGTCTGAAGCCATATTGTTCCTTCCCAATGACACAACCTCAAACCACTGCATTGACCTGTCTGCTCTACCCCTGTCCGAAAAACAAAAAGTCAAAAATCTGGGAGTGATAATGGATCCTTCCATGAAACTCAACAGTCATGTAAACATGATCGTCAAATCCTGTTTTTTCCAGCTGAGGCGTCTGTCTAAGCTGAAGCCCATATTATCCAAAAAGCACCTGGAGACAGTGATTCACGCATTCATTACATCTAGGCTTGATTACTGCAATTCACTTCTGTTTGGCGTCAGTCAAGCCACCATTGCACGATTACAACTGGTTCAGAACGCAGCTGCCCGATTTTTAACCAGCACACGCAAAAGAGAGCACATTACACCAGTCTTGGCCTCCCTTCACTGGCTACCGGTTCATCTTCGAATCCAATTCAAAATTCTCATGTATGTCTACAAATCGCTGAACAGTCTCGCCCCCGCCTATCTCTCGGATCTGATACACCCATATGTCCCTCCACGTGCTTTGAGGTCAGAGGATCAGGTACTCTTAATAGTTCCAGAAACTCGCCTTAAGCGCAGGGGTGACAGGGCGTTCTCTGTAGCAGGCCCAAGACTCTGGAACGAGTTACCGCTGCTCATCAAACAGGCCCCCTCCCTCTCAGTTTTCAAATCCCGGTTAAAAACTCACTACTACTCCATCGCTTTCAATGCCAGCTGATTTGTATTGGATCGTTTGATTTATGATCTGCAATGTTTTTATGTTTTTCGTGTTGTACTTCATTGTCTGTGTTGCCTGTTGCGTGTTTGTTTGTCCAGCACTTTGGTGTGGACTTGTTCCTGTTTAAAGTGCTTTATAAATAAAATGGTATGGTATGGTATGGTTACCGGTTCAACTCCTGACAACATCACAATGTGGGTGGGATTGGTGAAGCACCCACACCTGCCTCCACCCTCATTCGTCCCACTCTGGGCCCCTGAGCAAGGCCCTTAACCCCGCCCTCTGCTCCCCCGGGTGCCCCAGACCACAGCTCTCTGCTCCACACAGAGGGCTGTGGTAGCTCAGTGGTCTGTGGTTGTGTCAGGAAGGAGATCCAGTGTAAAAATAATTGTCAAGTGTGACTAGTTCGCTGTGGCGACCCCTGAAGAAGGGGGCAGCCGAAAGAAGAAAAATTTAGCTACTGAGTGTGTGACTCTCAGCTACTACCACAACAAATTTCAGCTCAAACAGCAAAAGACAAGCNTATATATATATATTTTTTTTTTTTTTTAAAGAACTATATAATGTGCAGAAATGAAGACTTCATCTCAGATGATCTAAAAGTAAGCTGGAGCAGATCTGGAGCAGATTGTTTTTTGTTTAACATGTGTAACGTTATAAAACTCTGTTGACATGGCTATATTGATCATTTTATTGCATAGACATTTTTTTCTAACAAATGTGTTTACAGTCTCGTTTCACTGTAATGATAAATGCATCTGCCACTTCTAAAATGCTTTAATAAAACGCATAGTCAGTGAAATAATCAGTTATCCGTTTGTTACTGCTCAATAATTACCGAAAGACGCCGGACAAAGTAAGAAAAGTCGATATTTGTGTTAAGTTTGCGCCAGTAGTTGCTCAAACTGACTGACAGTGATGAGCTGTTTGGAACTATTGAGAGCTGCATGAACCACGTGACAGCCTATCAGCGAGTTGAAAGAGTGTCGCAACTCTCTCTCTCTATGGCTCTGGTGTGAACTCTCAAGTGTGTGTTTAAATTTGACTTCTGTCCAAACCTTTGTCCACAAAGATCACAAGCAAATGCTTTCTGTCCTGTGTGAACTATCATGTGTTTGTTTAAATTTGACCTGTGTCCAAACCTTTGTCCACAAAGATCACAAGCAAATGCTTTCTGTCCTGTGTGGACTATCATGTGTGTGTTTAAATTTGACTTCTGTCCAAACTTAGATCACAAGCAAATGCTTTCTGTCCTGAGTGGACTATCATGTGTGTGTTTAAATGAGACTTCTGTCCAAACCTTTGTCCACAATGATCACAAGCAAATGCTTTCTGTCCTGTGTGGACCATCATGTGTGTAGTTAAATGTGACTTCCGTCCAAACCTTTGTCCACAATGATCACAAGCAAATGCTTTCTGTCCTGTGTGGACTATCATGTGTGTAGTTAAATGTGACTTCCGTCCAAACCTTTGTCCACAATGATCACAAGCAAATGCTTTCTGTCCTGTGTGGACTATCATGTGTGTAGTTAAATGTGACTTCCGTCCAAACCTTTGTCCACAAAGATCACAAGCAAATGCTTTCTGTCCTGAGTGGACTATCATGTGTGTGTTTAAATTTGACTTCAGTCCAAACCTTTGTCCACAAAGATCACAAGCAAATGCTTTCTGTCCTGTGTGAACTATCATGTGTGTGTTTAAATGAGACTTCAGTCCAAACCTTTGTCCACAAAGATCACAAGCAAATGCTTTCTGTCCCGAGTGGACTATCATGTGTGTGTTTAAATGAGACTTCTGTCCAAACCTTTGTCCACAAAGATCACAAGCAAATGCTTTCTGTCCTGAGTGGACTATCATGTGTGTGTTTAAATGAGACTTCTGTCCAAACCTTTGTCCACAAAGATCACAAGCAAATGGTTTCTGTCCTGTGTGGACTATCATGTGTTTGTTTAAAGTTGACTTATGTCCAAACCTTTGTCCACAAAGATCACAAGCAAATGCTTTCTGTCCTGTGTGAACTATCATGTGTTTTTTTAGATCACACTTTCTTTTAAAAATTTTTCCACAGTCTTCACAACTAAATGAGTTCTGTTTTGACCGTTTTTTCTTGATCGAGCCTCCAGTTTTCTTCACTTCAGCACGTTCCTTGACAACTAAACAACTTGAAGACATCACTGACTGACTTGTCTTGTGAAATTGTTTCCCATGCTCACTGACACTGCAAGACTTCTTGACAGTGTGTACGTCTGACTCAGGAGCTCTGCTCTCCTTCCAGTCTTTGTCACCGTCTTCAGGTTCTGATCCATAGTCTGATAAGTCTTTTAGCTGAGAGTCAGAGTCATGTACATCATCGTCATCATCATCAGCCTCAGATTCCTTACTGACTTCAGTCTCTGAAGAGCTGCAATCATCTCCATAAGTATCTAGATCTGGGTTCCTGGTAGTATTTTCTCTTCCACAGTCCTCTCCACCAGTTGCTGTTTTCATCTGGTCAACTGAGCTGCTGGTTGGAAGATCTTCCTCTTTTACTTGGTGCTGATAAAGCTGTAAAAACAGAGGTTTCTTTTCATCTTTCTCACACTTCAAAGGAACAGCAGTGAATGCAAACCCAGTGTCATCAGTCTCCTTTTTCACACAAAACTGCTCTACCTCTTGACTGGTCCACAGTTCCTCCTCTTTCTCGTTTATGTTGAGGATATCTGGATCGTGTTGGTCCACACCAAGCATCCGTACTTCAAGAGCTGCTTCTTTAACCAGCACCATCTGCTGAACATCTGCAGGGAACACTGAAAACATGAACATCAGGCACAATTATAACTTTATATTCACACATACAGTGTTGCTTGAAAGTTTATAAAGCCTTTAAAACTTTCTAAATTTCTGCATAAAAATGACCTAAAACATCATCAGATTTTCACACAAGTCGTAAAAGTACAATACCATACCAATTTATTTATAGAGCACTTAAAACAGCAACAAGGCCAACCAAAGTGCTGTACAATAGAAACAAACAAGCACAGCGGACAGGAAAGCATAAAAAAAATAAAGATACAAATAGCAGCAGAAACGTTGGTTACGTATTGTAACCCCAGATTCTATGAGTGTAAGCGTAGCCCTTTAAAGCTGTCGCTATTCGGGTTTACCCGTGCAGCGTGCCCAAAACACTGAAAACTTCTAGACCACGCCCACCTGTTGTGGGCCCCGCCCGGTCCATTATAAAACCCGTCCCTGGACCGGTGCTCGGCTCCCAAAAGGCATATTCTTTTCTTCAGCCAATTGAGACCCAGTGAGCAGGGGCGTTCCCTCCTATGTGCGATATGTGCCGCTGCACAGGGCGCCATCCAGCAGGGGGCGCCATAAGAGGAGACCCCGCTCCTCATTTTTTTATTCATTTAAATCTTTTACAACTTTTGTTTTTAACAACATAACAGAAAACTACCGCGATGCTCCTGGGCCGCCCCACCCTTAATTTATTCACATGTCCTCAGTTTAATCACCGCAGCAGCTGCTGGGTGCATTTCCTCAACCCAGGTCGTCCGCCCCCCTCCACTTTCACTTTCGTTTTTACGGAGGTGACACTACGTGCGGTCAGTGGACGAGAGGAAGAGTGAAGAGAAAGATTAAAAAGAGAGAGGCTCTGGAGACGAGACAGACACAGCTAAATGTGCAAACATTGACACATTTTTCACTCAAACAGCTGCAGTTTGTTAATGAGAGATCAAACAGGTAAGACATGCTGTTGAATTTTGCTGCAAAAAACTGTTCAAGTTAATTATCAAGTCAATGAATTTTGTGGTGTGTGGCATTGTGACATAACAGACTGTTAAATCATTTAAATAATATTATATGAGCATGAAACTGGCCTGAATTGATCATAAGACTTTGTAAAAAGGGGAGATTTGTGCAGTTATGACAATTTTTTAAACGTGATTTAGTGTCAGGAGTGATGAGGGGATTGTTCCTGTCAGTATGAAGGAACAGGTGAGCTGTTCTGTGTGTGAACAAACAAGCATTAGTTCCAATATAAACACTTTCTAAACGACAGTAGTGACATTGTTATCATTAAAAGTAAGATAATAAATACATAAAGCAATGAAAGGGAATAGTATGAAAGTAATATGAAATAAGCCTGCATATTTTACCATTGAAAATATATTAATTGGTTAAGTCAAAATGTGTTTTCCATATCAAATGTGCTAAAGCTTTACAGATTATTGTCCTGATGCGGGCTCAATAAATGTAGTCCTCTGGACAGATTCTTCTTTGTATCAAATAGAATTCTTCAGTCTGAGGAGCTGTGACAAACTCAGTCATCGTTCCTCCTTGATACAGAGGAAAGATGGTTTGAGAGAGGAGTAAAGGAGGCCATTTTTGTGAAAATAAACTGTCCATCATTAAACAGAGGTGGAGGCCTCCATGTTCAACTGTCCACCTCTCACAATGCCATTGGGGTTGCTCGCACAGGGTGCCAAATAGGCTAGGACCGCCTCTGCCAGTGAGGCCTCAGTTTTAAAGGGCTACACTTACACTCATAGAATCTGGGGTTACAATTCGTAACCAACGTTCTATTTCATGTAAGTGTAAGATATATGTACTAGTCAATTTTACTGACTGTACGATATTTCAAAATGAAAGTGAGCAGATTTTATCTGACCCAAATTCTTAGCATTTAATTTTAACGAGTTCTCTCTTTTTTAGGATTTGAACAGATAAATTGTGAGTGACGAAATGTAATTGACAGGAAACATTACTTATGTTGATTCACCAGGAGATGAACCATTTAATAACAGAATCATTAAATTACATCACATGAGGATAAGGATTGGTTCTGATTTAGATTTCAGATAAACTACTGCAGATAGATTCAAATTTAAAACAACAGACAAGTACAGTATTTTCTGCCTGATAAGTCGCACCTTTAATAATAATAATAATGAATTTAATTTATAACGCACTTTTCATTAACAAAAATCTCAAAGTGCTACAAAGTGCAACAACATCAAAAATAAAACAAGTGAAAATACAAGTAAAATCAATAATAATATCAACTAAGATCAAAGATAAAATCATGAGGAGGCAGAGTAGGCTCGCTTAAAAAGAAAAGTCTTCAAGCCGTTTTTAAAGTCAACTAGTGACTGTGGAGCTCTCAGGTAGTCAGGGAGGGAGTTCCATAGGCGGGGGGCAGCCACACAGAATGCCCGGTCTCCCATGGTCCTTAATTTGGTTCTCGGAATGTGAAGGAGATTACTGTTCTGTGATCGTAGAGACCGGGTGGATGAATATGGTGCAAGAATGTCCTTTAGATAATCAGGTGAAGTTCTGTGTAAGCATTGGTGTGTAATGAGAGCAGTTTTGTACTGAATTCTGTAGGTGACAGGAAGCCAATGCAGGTCATGGAGAATGGGTGTAATATGTTCAAATTTACGAGCTCTCAACAAAATCCTTGCTGCACTGTTTTGAATATACTGAAGCTTCTGAAGGTATTTGCCAGGGATTCCAATAAACAGGGAGTTGCAGTAGTCGAGCCTGGAGGAGACAAAAGCATGGACGAGCTTCTCAGCATCAGAAAAAGTTATGGTGTGATCACACCGAACAGCGTTTCAACCTCCAAAAAGCTCGTCACGCACGCAAGTGGACGCACTTGGTGTCCAGACCAAAACGACAGAACGCGAAACTGCTGCGAAACTGCTGCGGGGTGTGTGGGAGGAGCTTACCGGTATACCGAGTCCTCACTGCACTCCGCGAGGCGAGGAGCTTTTTATTTCTGTCTCAGTAGAGCAGACTTGACTGGTCGTGAAGGACTTGTCGCGAACACACAGCTACAATGAGTTTCTCTTCCATAGTCCATGACTCCGCGGGTTTTTTCTGTGTCCCACAAACAATACGTCACACAGTTGCGCAATAACCGTCCCCTCGTTTCCGCGTCACATAGCGGACATCCCCCTCCTACCCCCGACTCTCCCTGATTGGTTGACACACCAACCAATCAGGTAGAGTTGAGCGGCGTTTGAACCGCGAAATCTTCAGCATGGTGAATGCGTGCTTTGGAGGCTGAAGCCGGTTCACGTGCACGGAAAACGCTTTCCAGCACGCTCAACACGCACGCGACGTGACGCCCGACGCCAGGAGGCGCCTGGAAGCGTGTCCCCCATTGACTTTGCATGTAAACTGGACGCTCCTGCTGCTGAAAAGCTGTTCGGTGTGATCACACCATTAGAGATGGGCGAAGTCTAGAGCTGTTTCGAAGATGGAAGAAGCAGGTTTCAAACAGATGCCTAATGTGATTTTCAAATGTAAGATGAAAGTCCATTTTATATTCCAAGATTTGTAACAGAGGTGGAGAGGGGGATGTCTTGTCCAGAAAAGGAAATTTTTGTTACCCACCTTATTCTTGGGGGTGTCACTGTAGAAGCAATAATGTGTCTTACTTCCGTTTGACCCCGGAAGTAGAATTTCTGCATTGGCTCCTCGTTGTTTACTTGCTAATCTGTGCGCGTCGTTGAAGTTCTGTTAAAGTTCTGTTTTCTGTTATTTTGAGCTAATATTGTCACGAAGATGTCCCTGTGGAGCTCGGGTACCTGTTGCGCTGTTCGTGGCTGTACGAATAATCAGACGAAGCTGAATTTGTGGCTGCAACTAGTGTGTGTTGAACATGCTCCGAAAACAAAAACCCGCATCCTTCTCTGTGGCTGGGCTACAAGAAACCACCTGAAAAAAGACTCTGTATCCTTCAGAGGATCGAGAACACCAGGTATGATTTAAGAGACAGCTTTTAGTGTTATGATTTTATGTAGTCAGTGATTAAATGATACTAATATTTTTGTGCATAACTGGCAAATAAACACACGCACCTATATATGTATGCTGTGTGCGTTTATTTATATATATATATAATATATGTGTGTGTTTGTTTATATATATAATATAGGTGTGTGTTTATATATATATATAATATAGGTGTGTGTTTATATATATATATATAATATAGGTGTGTGTTTATATATATATATATATAATATAGGTGTGTGTTTATATATATATATAATATAGGTGTGTGTT
>JBBPBX010045977.1:13173-26778 GCA_038048925.1 Garcialebias charrua | reverse complement strand
ACAGAAAGGTACATACCCCAGATACTGGTAGCATACTGGTTATTTAACCAGTATGTATATTTTGTACCAGACTATTCTATAAAATGACATGTTATCTTGTACTCAATTGGTATGTACCTGGTACCTATGCAACCTGGCTTTATAATGAAATGACTAATAACCTAGTTGCCTGGTATGTACCGAGGTCTTTGTTACAATCAAAAAAATGTGTTCAATAAAAAAACAACTGGACTTTTATTTGTAGCAGAAGACGTTTCGCCCTTCATCCAAAAGGCTTTCTCAATTCTAAGAGAAGAGACCTGTCCAGGTGTCCCTGTGATGGACTGGAGACTTGTTATTATTATAACTTGTCAGTTATTATTATTATTATTATTATTATTATTATTATTATTATTATTATTATTATTATTATTATTATTATTATATTACTTAAAAATGTGTTCCTGTGATGGACTGGAGACCTGTCCAGGTGTCCCTATGATGGACTGGAGACTTGTCCACGTGTCCCTGTGATGGACTGGTGACTTGTAAATGTGTCCCTGTGATGGACTGGAGACTTGTAAATGTGTCCCTGTGATGGACTGAGACTTGTCCAGATGTCTCTGTGTCCCCCTTCAATGTAGCCAGTCCAAAGTTGGACAGATTCTGGAAAAAGCAGCAATATCTGATCCTAATATGTCAGACACAAGTTTCCCTGTTTTTCCCAGCACTTCAAAATGTTGCTTTTCTCCTGACACAAGGAATATTGGAGAAAACACATTTAAAACATAAGGCAAAGCAGTCTGCATTCTATCATGAAATCTCAAGTGGAGTTTGCTATTTATGAGACTGAGCTGAATGCAGCACCTCAGACTGAGGAAGTCTTTATTTAGGGCCTTGTCATCAAATTTATCAGTGAACTTAAAAGGTATGTGGAGCTTTATTAGTGTTAACAAAAAATACAATTTTTCCTATTTATATAACTAGGTTGAGGAATCTTAGCAAATAAATCCTTTGCAAAATATGACTTTCTTTTGGAATATCGAGGTGAACTGATCACCAAGGAGGAATGTGAGAGGAAGCAACAGGTTTGCGATGAATCGATGAAAGTGTTTTTGTTTGAATTGTACTTTGATGTAAAAACTGTAAAAAAAACTTTGTCGAGGAAGTCTTCTTTTATAAGACTGAGCTGAACATAGCATGTAAGACTGAGGAAGTCATTCGTCCGAAACACGTCTTCAGTCTGAGGTGCTGCATTCAGCTCAGTCTTATAAATAGCACCCTCTCACAGTGGATCAACCAGTTTGCAGGTCCTCCTTGATCATGAGAGCAGCTGGTTTTGGCTGTTCAGCAAACTCGTTGATCCACTGTGAGAGGGTGCTATTTATAAGACTGAGCTGAATGCAGTACCTCAGACTGAGGAAGTATTTATTTATAAGACTGAGCTGAGTACAGCATCCAAGACTGTGGAAGTCATTTGTCCGAAAGGTTTCCTCAATCTGAGATGTTGCATTCAGCTCAGTCTTATAAATAGCACCCTCTCACAGTGGATCAACCAATTTGCTGATGACAGCCAAAACCAGCTGCTCTCATGATCAAGGAGGACCTGCAAACTGGTTGATCCACTGTGAGAGGGTGCTATTTATGAGACTAAGCTGAATGCAGCACCTCACACTGAGGAAATCTTTATTTATAATACTGAGTTGAATACATTATCTCCAGACTTGGACAAAAGACTAAACATTTCCAGTTTTTTTTTTTTGCTTTTCTTTGTGTTGTTTTTTTGAATGTCCTGAGGACCAGACTTAGCTTTTTTGATTATTCTACTAGAATTATTGAGCATTCATCAGGGTATTTTAATTTTAGTATGTGTCTTGTTCAACAAGCTTTCTAGTGTTTTATGTTTTCATGTAACAAATGTGATGCCCTGTGATAAACTTGCGAACCGTGAAAGGTGCACCCCGCCCCTTGCCCTATGATTGCTGGATATGGGCACCGGCGACCCCCGTGACCCAAAATGGAAGAAACGGGTAAAGATAATGGATGGATGTAGAAAATGGGCAATGTTTAGGCTGATGGTCCTCCTTGATCATGTGAGCAGCTGGTTTTGGCTGTCATCAGGAAGTCTTTATTTATAAGACTCAGCTGAATACAACATCTCAGACTAAGGAAGTCTTTATAAGACTGAGCTGAATACAGCATCTCAGACTGAGGATGTCTTTCGTCACTCGTAAGTTAGGGATAACCTGTACTTTACAGTGGGTTGTGGTGAACCGTGTAAAAAAAGTACAATTTTGTTTTAGAAATATGTACAAGTTTATAATGTTAATGTTTTATAATATGTAAATATGTCATCTCAGACTGAGGAACTCTTTCATCGCTCGTAAGTCGGGGATCACCTGTACTTTACAGTGGGTTGTGGTGAACCGTGTAAAAAAAGTACAATTTTGTTTTAGAAATATGTACAAGTTTGTAATGTTAATGTTTTATAATATGTAAATATGTCATCTCAGACTGAGGAACTCTTTCGTCGCTCGTAAGTCGGGGATCACCTGTACTTTACAGTGGGTTGTGGTGAACCCTGTAAAAAAAGTACAATTTTGTTTTAGAAATATGTACAAGTTTGTAATGTTAATGTTTTATAATATGTAAATATGTCATCTCAGAAGTCTTTCATCGCTCATAAGTCAGGGATCACCTGTACTTTACATTGGGTTGTGATTAACCCTGCAGAAAAAGTAAAATTTTGTTTTAGAAATATGTACAAGTTTGTAATGTTAATGTTTTATAAAATGTAAATATGTCATCTCAGACTGAGGAACTCTTTCGTCGCTCGTAAGTCGGGGATCCCCTGTACTTTACATTAGGTTGTGATTAACCCTGCAGAAAAAGTAAAATTTTGTTTTAGAAATATGTATATAATGTTAATATGTTTTATAATAATGTAAATATGTCAACAGAATTTAAGTTTTTATTTTATTTTATTTGAAACATTTAAGTTTTATTTTATTTTAAACATTTGAAGATTTGTTAGTGAATATAAATAAAGTATGTGCCTAATTTGTTTAATAAAATCAGTTCAAAAAACTGTTCTCCTAATGCAGTGTCCTGTCACATTTGTGTGTTTTATGTTAATTTTATGTTAAGTAGGCGGAGTTTAAATGTCCCTTTAAAGACCCCATAATGCATGTTTGTCCTCCTGTCACATTTGTGTGTTTTATGTTAATTTTATGTTAAGTAGGCGGAGTTTAAATGTCCCTTTAAAGACCCCATAATGCATGTTTGTCCTCATAAACCACATTTTTTGACGTCCTTGTAAACCACACTGGAGTCTGGGTGGTAAAACGTGCTGTGAAGCTCCTATCGGAAAGCTAAAGTGACCCAAATTTTTTTCAAAATTTTTAGAGTGCTCTGAGCTTGGTCCCAGGTCGCTAGGACCTCGGGAAGGGGTAGACCCCGTATTACACCTTCGGGCGGGTTTGGCGAAAAAGTCCGGCTAAACCACATTGACAAACCTGTGTGTGTGTGTGTGTGTGTGTGTGTGTTCAAATTGTTCTGCGCCCACAAGTTTGTTTATTCCCTGTTTGAGTTTGTTTATCTTCTTTCATCTATCTTTTGTTTTTTGCATTTTGAAGTTCACTTCCTGCAGGTCAGCTTCCCCATTTAGGTCTTGACCACTCTGTATTTTGGGTCTGTGTAAAGTTTTGGCTTGTGTGTTCTGAGGTCTGCAGTCCACTGCTGAGTAACAAGGCTGGCCTCAGTTTTAGTTCTATTAAAGTCAAAGTCAAAGTCAACTTTATTGTCAGATCTGCAATATGTACTGTACAGGACATACACAGGACCGAAATTGCGTTTCTCTCAGTCCCTCGGTGCAACAGTAAACATCTAAACTTTGAAACACTGTAACATATAATAATAGACATAAGCATAAAATAGTAAAACTAACACTGTCCTGAGTTTTTTTTTTTGCATAGTGGTATAAGAGTATGAAAATTTACACCAACTCTAAAACTGAGGAACAGCTTCTACCCTGAGGCTGTTAGACTCATGAATAAATAAAAATAAAATAAAAAATAAACACTGCAAAATATCACATCATACTGATGCTGATCTGTTTTCTTGTTGCTGTATTCATCTGTGTTCATCTGTGACCATCTGCTCATACAAACTCATGTTCGTGCTGCTGTGTATTACTAGTTGATGCTTTTCTTAGTTAGCTGTGTATTACTAGTTGATGCTTTTCTTAGTTAGTTCTAGATGTTATTACTGTTTTTCTCTTTCATTTGTTGTTGGATGTAACTGGGACCTCGTGTACATAATCTCGTTTTCATCTCATGTACCACATGCGGTGCAAATGACAATAAAGACTCTCTGACTCTGACTCTGACTCTCTAAAACATTAAACATTTAATGAACATAATACTGTCCTGAGTTTTTGCATACTAGTATAAAAAAAGAGTATAAAAAGTATAACTAAAATAAACTAAAGGTTTCTAGCATTGACATTTGCAAAGTGGCAAAGCAGCGTATGAGTTAATGTACACAGTATATGTATGAGGTAGTAGTTGATGTTGTTATAGAGGCAAAAAGTGGCATATGCAGTAAGGCACATTGGGCATCCCTAAATAAGACCGTTCAGAGCACACTGTATATGTACCAGCAGTGGTGTAGATATTAGAGTAGTGTAAATGTAAACAGTAGTAATTACATGTAAGCAGTAGTAATAAAAGTAAACAGTATTAATAAATGTAAACAGAGAATGTAAACAGTATTATGATTATAGGCAGTGATGTAATACAAACATTAGTGCAAGTATTAAAGTATTAAAGGATAAGTTGGTTAATTTAACCCTTTGGTTGCTTACATTATTATCCCAAAATTGGTTAAATTTTGCATTATGTAGAACAAAGATTTGAAAACTTATTTTACCTTCATAGCGATAAACTCTTTATAAAATGTACTCTGCACACTTAAACATTGAATATTTGTCTTAGAGGCAGTTCTTGATTAATGTGTGCAAACAGCAGGTCATACAGGATTCTACATTTTCTGCCTAAATGCTAAACAACCAGCCTGTCCATCAGATTGTCTGCCTTTCAAAAAGCAGACAATTCACTCAGCCACTACCTGGTCAGCTGTGGCTGAGTGGTTAGAGCAGTCGTCCTCCAGTGCAAGAGTTGGGGCTTGGATTCCACCAGAAGTCACAGGCCGAAGTGTCCCTGGGTGAGACAAGTCCTATCGGCGTATGAATGTAATAAAGCACTGATTATTCTTTGTAGAGATCTAGTAGAGTGATGTATGAACGGGTAAATGAGGCACAAATTGTGTTGTAAAGAGCTTTGAGTATCTTGATAAGATAGAAAGGCGCTATATAAGTACAGTCCATTGACTTTCTTGTCTAAATCTGTGTGGGTGTTGTTTTCCATTGAAAACTGCACTGAAAAAAATGTTGGATGAGGACAGCATTTAAATGTGAAGCTTATTTAACAAGAGGTTAATGATACAAAGTTAGGGCTGCTGAATTAAACTAATATGCACAATTGAGTGAGCTACTCAGCATCCATATTCTGGGAATGAGTCAACTAGAGGGTGATTTGAAGGCCCTCATTGTTCTCGCACACGCTGGCTCTCTAAAGCTGACTGAAACACTTGAATAAACTTTCAGTTTTTCATATTGCTCTCTGCACCTGTGAATATCCTGTGACAAACAAAGATGTCTGCTGTGAGACAAGCTTTGTGTTCACATAAATCAGGTTCTGTGCATGCAGCGATCCTAATGTCCCAATGTGCCCAAGTTTGTGCATCCATATCTGGCTTGTGCCTCATTTCATGTGGCCACTCACTGAGATACCAGATGATGATTTCCCAGCATTCGCCTTCAGCTTTCCCCCAGTTTGTGGCTGCTCATTAATATTTCTCTCCTGGCTTCTCGTTTTAAGGCTTAAAGGTACATTTGAGGCATTCTGTACTGAAGCTGGCAAAATATTTGTTTTCCGGTTGTTGTTTTCTGAATGTCAGAAAAGTATTTTTATTTTTATGTAAAGCTATCTGCATATCAGTGCTCTTTCACAAAGGGCTACGTTAAAGGACTGAAAATCTCAACAAGTGACTTCATGAGTTTTCCAAGAGAAAGCACTCTGTCCATATGCACTACAGTACACTGTGTTTTTATTATCGTGTTTGGCAGAAAGGTGAAGACAGTTGTGCAGTTGCCCATGTGTGTGTGTGTGTGTTTGTGTTTGTTTCCAAAATATCTCATAAATCACTAGGTGAATGTTAGTTAAACTTGCAGAAAATCCGCATTGGATGTACATCTACAGCTAATAAGTTTTGGAATCAGTCCATTTCAAGATTGCTGCCACAGCAAATTGACCTTAAAAAGGAAGAAATAATAATAAGAAAAAGTTATAACTCAACTCATTTTAATGATTTGGACCTACAGTTTGGTGTATAGTAGTCCCTCGCTACTTTGCTGTTCATTTTTTGTGACTCGCTCTATCGCGGTTTGTAAGATTAGACATGTCACACAATTGGCTGATTAATGGATACGCCGCACAATCTGCATGGAATTATTATTTACAATTAATTATTTTAAGTCAAAAGGCAAAGCTCTCAATTTACCGATCGATCTACATTCCCACCCTCATCTATGGTCATGAGCTTTGGGTTATGACCGAAAGAACAAGATCTCGGATACAAGCGGCTGAAATGAGTTTTCTCCGCAGGGTGGCTGGACTCTCCCTTAGAGATAGGGTGAGAAGCTCAGTCATCCGGGAGGGACTCGGAGTAGAGCCGCTGCTTCTCCACATCGAGAGGAGCCAGTTGAGGTGGCTCGGGCATCTGGTTAGGATGCCTCCTGGACGCCTCCCTGGTGAGGTGTTCCGGGCATGTCCCACCGGGAGGAGACCCAGAGGAAGACCCAGGACGCGCTGGAGGGACTATGTTTCTCGGCTGGCCTGGGAACGCCTTGGGATTCCCCCGGAGGAGCTGCTCCAAGTGGCTGGGGAGAGGGAAGTCTGGGCCTCCCTACTTAGGCTGCTACCCCCGCGACCCGACCCCGGATAAGCGGAAGAAGATGGATGGATGGATGGATGGATGAATTATTTTAAATTATTTAGCACCTGCAACCCACATCTGAAGCTTCCTCCTGCAGCTTGTCAGATCTACGTTCTGAAGCAGAGAAGTGGGCGTGGCTGAGAGCGTTGGCAGAAGGCAGAGAGCTGAGATCATGACATGCTGTGCTCTCTTATGCCGGGTACCGACCGGACTCGTTTCGGGCAGCAGAAGTGGCCGGTTTACATTGAAAGTCTATGTGGAGAGGCGTCGAGGCGCGGCGTATCGCAAAGCGGCACGCACGTTTTGAGTGTTTGAAGCGGCGCTTCAGCACGCGGCAGGTCCTTTTTGCCCACGCGCGCGTCCGAAGCAACCTACACGTTGAGCAACGTCGAGCCGCCAAAGATCGACAAAGTTGATATTTTGCGGCTCGATGTTGCTCGACGCGTCCAGCAACCAATCGGGAGAGCCTCTGCTATGTGATGACACAACGACAACGGGACTTTTTTTTTTTGACTTTTTAAACTTACCCTATCGAACCTCCATGAATTGGAACCAGACTCCGGTAAGAAACCTTGCATTTTAAACAGTTGCTGCTGTCCACTCGAACATACGATCACCCTAAACATTAAAAAAAATATTTTAATCTCAAAAAAGACTGTCGGAGCTACAGTTCGTCTCATAGAAAACCCACTCAAGTAGTAACGTGGCTCACATGCTACTGATTTGATCTGCCAGCAGCATGAAACACAACAACTCTACCCGGAAAATGAGCTAGACCCCCTCCTCTGCCTTCCCCTAGTGCGCGTCATCAGACGTGTCTTCAGTGGCTTTGTGTGAACGTGACAAGCGGCCAAAAGGGGGTGGCAGGAGCATTCTGACAAGTTTGGTGGGTACCCGGCTTTAGAGCATTTAGAGTTTAGAAACATTGTTTAGAATATTGCAAGAGGGTGGGAAGGGTTTAAAATGCCTTTATTATTTATACGGATCCACGGCAATAAACGAGAGACTACTCTAATACTCGATGAGAAGAGCCCCATCAGTATTTCTCAGTAATATTACACAATATTTGTTTAAACTTTGGCCAACAACTATTTAGAGTCAACACTAATGCCGGGTACACACCAAACGCATTTTGAGCGGCCAAGACAGCCAGTTTACATGCAAGTCTATGGTGGCCGCGCATCGAGGGGCGGCGCAGCGTCATGCGGCACGTTTTGAGCCGTTCGAGCAGCGCGGCACGGTGCGTTGTTCTTTTTTCATGCATGCGGCACGTTCAGAGCAGCCGTTGCTCAAGTTCAACTAATTGAACTTTGACCTACTTCGGCTGCTCGCCGCGTAGCAGCAACCAATCGGGAGAGACTCTGCTATGTGATGACGCAACGACGACCGGACAGAATTTAATAATAGTTAGGCACTTTTTTTGTGTTATTGGTTTATTGTTCTAAAATTCGGTAGACAATAGTCACCTAAATACTGTGGCAAACTGCTAACACTTGTCGGGTGAATTTTCTCTATATCAATGTTGTCTGACATGATCCCAACCTGAGACATATGGACAGCCGTTCTTCTGCTGAAATTGCGCGCCTGTAGTTGGTGTCCTGCAAGGTGATGCGGCCAACAACGCGGGACAGCAGGTTGTCAAACTGGGCTCGGGTCACACGGAAGTACAGCTGAAAGCGATGCTGGTCTATGTGCAGCTCCTGGATTTAGATGGTGAAATTCACCAAAATGCTCCTCCCACTGCGCGTCTTCAGATGTGTTCGGTGTGAACAGATATCAAGGAATCAAGGAATCAAGGAGTTTTATTAACATTGCATCAATTTCCACCGATTACAACGTAAGTATGTATTGCAGGCATCCAGAAGAGAAATGAGTGCAAAAGCTGCAGCAAAACAAAGCATATTACATGTTTTATCAACACACGATATGTTTTATCAACACACGACATGTTTATTCAACACATTGATATGCTCTTAGCGCGGCCAGGCCCAATCTGTCTCCAGATGAAGGTCAAAAGCAGGAAAAACAGGCAGAAACACTGGGATTCACAGCATTGATATTAAAAAAAGATGAATCACATTTTGTCTTCAAGACACCGCGTGATTCAGTAAAAACCATATCAGAGCACATTTAGGTACAATAACAAAGGAAATACGGCAGGCAAGGAGATTGTGTCCATGATTAATTTCAGACAAACACAAAGTTCAGCAGGTGTGCAGCTGGGTGTTATCCGAAGCCTCACAGAAATCTCTGGGGAGGGGGAGGGGGGGGGCTCTTCAACTCCTCACTCTAGGAGAATGGATTCCCACAGCCCGCTTGTCAAGGACATGTGCAGAAGCCAGATAATGTTTCGTTTGTTATCCAAATAGACCACAGTGTTCTTTTCCACTGCCGCCTCCAAGTCTGTGGGTGCTGTTTCATGGCCGAAAGAAATCCAAATATGTGGTTCTGCTCTGCCCCGCTTTCATGAGCTTCCACCTGTCCCTTGATCGATCCTGGGTGGCTGCAAACAAGTCCCAAAACGGACAGCAGGTGCACGGTGGTCCACCACTGCACCAATCGTGCGATTGAGCTCATACAGCAGCTGGGATGAGGAGCCCACGACCCGGTTCAGAGAATTTTGCTGATCAGGCAGTCCCGACAGCGCTCTGATAGCCGCCGAAGCCTCCCTCAGCTTCCGATAACAAACAACTCCGGTTACGCCAAAAAACAGAGCAGTTGCTACCAATAATCCAATAATCCACAAATCCTCCACGTCTTCGACACTCAGAACGGACAGACACATGGGCTGCCACTGACCCCACGAGTCCAGCACGTATCCAGCCGCGTGTGTGTCGGAGGGACAGACAGCTTCTCCTGACACGGTCCGCTTCGTGGAAAAAATCTTATCCATTGAAGAAACAGCCCAATTGATTAATTCCATATTGGTTCGAGTGAGCGCTGAAGGGTCGCAGACGAGACGAAAAGCAAGCAGGGAGTAGGAAAAACTTAGGCAGGGAAGAGCAGAAAGATATGCGACCTGCCTTGCCGAGTGCCGGAAACTGATATCTGTTGACAAGCAGCCAACACCGCGCGTCGGGAGCGTTTTCGCTGCTCAAGATGCATTCGGTGGGAACTCGGCATAACCGTTAGCAAAATGTTTTATGAATCAATGGACGGCGTTTATTGAAACTTTCAGAAAATATTCATAGGATGTACATCTATAACTAGGAAAGTTTTGGTCTCAATCCAGTTCAAGATAGTAGCTACAGCTAATTGATATTTAAAAAAAGGACTTGCTCAAAAACTATATATGATGTAGCTTAGTGTGTTTGTGTATTACAGTTAGAAAAATTAAGTAGAGTTATTCATTTTGTGATGTAGTTTGAAGGTTATCATTGTTTGAACAAATTGTGAAATAAGGGGCAGATATAATAAGATTTCATCTTCTTTCTGCTCCTTTCATTTTATCCTACGTGTATTCTTGTATCTGATTAAACTGTTTTGTATTGTTCTTTTAAAATGAATATATAAACATCAAATCAAAATATTATCTAACATAAAAATGGCAAAGACATGATTCAACATTAATTTGCACTGTGTTATTTTTAAGGTTTGACCAAATCTAACCAATCTTCTTTAAAATAATTTGAATCCAAAGGCAGCCAGTTGATATATAATTCTTCGTAAAGTACTAGGCCTTGGATTTCATCAATGGTTTAGATATGCAGGGTATATGTGTATGTATGCACCATATTGTGGACAGAAGAACAGACAGAACAGACAGAACATAAATTTAGTCTGGTGAACTTCAGGTACATACGAGGATCTCTTACTACTGAGGCATCATATATGTACTTAAACTCTATGATTTTCTCGCGTTTTCTGTATTGCATGACTAGCTGGTCACAGGCTAGTAAAACAGCTCTAAAGCCTCTTGAATCAATGTTCAAAAGTGCAATAAAAATTCATGATAGGAAATCCAGACAATATCACCACTGTCATATTCTTTTCAAATATGATCTTTTAAACTTTGACAATTTAATATTCCATGCAAATATCTGTCTACTTTTTAAAATCATCCATGGTATGGCTGCTCCTCCTCTAAGAAGGTTTGTCATATTGAACTCAGAAAAAACAACTCGAGTCACAAGGGCGACCTCTAGAGGAGAGTGCAGCATCCCTAAATGTAGGACCTCTTTTGCTAAATCCGTCTTTTCTGTTGTTGCCATGAGTCAGTGGAATATTCTGCCTAATGAGATTATAAAATGTACAAGTTTCCCAACGTTTGCACATCTGACAAGGAAATGGCTTTTATCAAAGCAGGTTTGCACCCACCAGTGATGACTGTGTGTGAGTGAAAGTACAGTTTGTAGGTTTGTTTGAAGAAGTGTGATTATGTATATATGATGTGTGTGTGTGTGTGTGTGTGTGTGTGTGTGTGTGTGTGTGTGTGTGTGTGTGTGTGTGTGTGTGTGTGTGTGTGTGTGTGTGTGTGTGTGTGTGTGTATGTGTGTAGTGCGTGTGTGTGTGAGAGAACTGGTGAAATTTTGAAAGTTTTTTATGTATGGTATATTTGAGGGGCGAGGTATGATATGTATGTAGTATATATTGTGTCTGTATTTGTGTTTAATGGTTTTCTCATCCACTTACAAAAATCCGTTACTCTTGTTAAACATCAACCTGTCCGGGGACTACAGGCGGAAATTAGTATTATTACTATAACCTGGCACAATGCATCTTTCCTGTTTTTGTAGGTCAATGTATTGTTGTGCACTGTCCCTGAGAAAACAAATAAATCATCATCATCAAGTTTCAAGCTATTTTTCTCCACATGGTTACATGTGTCATGTATCTCCCACCTTGCAGTGGGAAAGATCATAAACTGGGAGTTGAGTCCAGATCCTTCATGCAGGGAAGGATTTGTTAATTACCGGTAGCTTCTCGTCTGCTATGTTCCTGCAAACTCTCACCAACTTAAAAAATAAAACCAAGACTTGTATGCCCTTAAAGGTTCAGTATGTAATTTCTGGAACACGCTGGAACTTAGGAAAATTTTGAACAGAGACACGTTTCTGGTCCCTCCCCCTCAGAGCCATATATGGCTCTGAGGCTTGCTCTTGCCCTAGCTCTGCTGAAATTCAAATTCAAGCTCTGTTTTTATTGGCTGATTCAAATTCAAGCTCTGTTTTTATTGGCTGGTTACAAAATCTGTTTTTATTGGCTGGTTAACGGTGGGTCACTGTGGCTTTTTAGAAATGCTTTTAGAGAAGCAAGGGGACAATAGTTTTTTTCAGAGATTACTTGTCTAAAATCAGTATGTCAGGAGGTAGTGACAGAGTGAAGAAATATGTTAAAAATATGTTGTTAGAAAAGTTACATACTGAACCTTTAAAGCATAAATTCACACCAAAATTAATAATCTGATGGCATTTTATAATCTAACATCTATAAAAAGTATTCACACCCTTGGGTGATAAATACCTTCACTGCCTTCAAAAAATTAATCAAGGTCAAAATAAATTGGCCCTTGTTATTAAACATAAAAAACAATAAAATAAAAAAGTTAAATGACACCAATTAAATTAAACCAAGTAATGTAAAATATCTGAATACATTTTCACCCCATTTTGAAGTTCTATCCTAACTCAATTCAGAAAAAAAAGATTGTTGGGAAATATGGATGCAAAAGGATTTGCAAGGCCCCAAACATTCCCAGAAGTTCTGTAAAAGCCTCAATCAAGAACTGAAGAGAATATGGGATGTGTAAATCTACAAAGAGCAGGCTGTTCTCACAAATGGTGTGAACATCGGATGGAGTTACAAGCTTCAGCAGGAGATGAGAGAGAGTATTCATGACATGTTTGTCTACTATATATATGGACTATGACTACAACAAGATTTTTCATTTTCTTTGTCAGTGTCACTTTTTGTAGAGTTGACGCTGTGTTTCAGATCATTGCCCTGCTGCCCAGTTCAGTCCAAGATTCAGCTTTTGGACAGATGGCCTCACTATTGACTCTGGAATTTTCTGTTCTACAAATAAGTTTATTGTTGCCTCAATGACTGTAAGGTGCCCAAGTGCTGTAATTAAAAAACACCCAAATGAGCACACCTTCACAGCATGCTGATTACAGTGCTAAGGTAATTCTGCTGATAGTTTGGATTAGATTTAACAAAACTTGTCTACTTTTGTCTTGCATGTATGGAGGACACTGCTTTAGAAATCTCATTTATTAATATTGTTTTAAAACTAAAGCTGTTCTGCTGTATTTCTTCAATGACAACAAAAAAAAGCTTTGTTTTGGCCAATTTATTACAAATGTATTACAAATTCTCTTTACCTGTCCTTGTGATGCATTTGTTACCTGTCCAGGGTATACCCCAACTGCTTAATAAGGGCCCCAGTGACCCCTGCGACCCAAAAAGGAAGTAGCTGTTATGATTTGGGGAACACAAATTATACGAGACGAGACTCAGGTTTAGAAAAGTGAATAGTTTTTATAATAATAATAATAATGAATTCAATTTATAATGCACTTTTCATTAATAAAAATCTCAAAGTGCTAATATATTATTTACAGTATCTTA
>JBBPBX010045976.1:14197-26779 GCA_038048925.1 Garcialebias charrua | reverse complement strand
CGATCATTTTTATGCACTCAAAAGTAGTTTTTAGATGAAAATAGAGTGTTTTTAGGTGCGCTAGCGAAAACCGTTCCAATTTACGAGCGGATTTCCGGATTTACGAGCGAAATGGCGGCCGTTCCAAATTACGAGATTTCCGGTTTACGAGCGCCTCGTTGTGACGGATCTCGCTCGTAAATCGGGGACTACCTGTATTCAGCTAACACATTTTTTTTTGTCGTTTCTGTAGTTAAATTTTAATGAGATATATTCGAGCTGAGGTTGTTTGAGATGACTAAATAAAGGTTGAATGAATATTCGCGCTGAGGTTGTTGTTAAAACGAGCTGATGACTCAACAACAGGCAGCGGCTGCACGCAGAAAGTCCCCCCCCCCGCGAAATCTCTGCTGGCGCTATGAATTCTGGGATAGCCTCCGTCTTGAAGGATTCACGAATGCATCCTTCGATTTCGGCAGGAAGTAGGCCGCATTCCTCGGCCGCATGAGGAGGAGTCTTCGAATTGGGACAGTCCTCCGCGCGGGGCAATGACGTATGCGGCCGACAAATGCGCACTCATGAGGATGCAGCCCCTGAATTGAGACACAGCCTATAGCAGTTAGCAGCCAGTGTGTTACTCTGGAGCCTTATTGCTTGTTTTCGAAGAGTCAGACGAAGACTTTTTAACATGGAGGGTGAACTTATGGATGTTTCTCAGCGGCCTACGCGACGCGTCTGGATTTAAAAATAGAAGTTCGCCACATTAGCACTCTTCAAAATGGCGTCCGCGACGGCCAAAGAAGCCAGGATTTTACAACAAAACACGGTAAAACAATTATTTCTTTGCTGAGAAAAAATATATTTCATAGCTGACGTTATAGCACAAGTTTTTCTGAGCTTGAGAGTTTCACGAAATGGTCAAATCTGCTGGATTTAAAAAAAGTAGTTCACCATTAGGACTCTTCAAAATGGCGTCCGCGACGGCCACAGAAATTAAGAACATAAAATAGACAGGGCAGCAAACTTACATACTCAGGGAATCACAAGGAACTCAGGAGACAGAGGCAACAGGAGACAATGCCAGGACAATGATAAACACAGAGATACAGACTTATTTTTGATTTGATGTTCATTCATTCATTTTAAAAGAACAATACAAAACAGTTTCATCAGATACAAGGATGAATAGACTTTTAGCTGAATGGATGGATGGATAGACAGTTAGCTGGATGGCTGATCATGTTTTAAACAACATTTACCATTTACATTAGAACAAGTTCTAAAATCATTAAAATTTAACCTCAGCTTGTGCCTCTGACCCAACAGAACCTCCTTCAGCAGCAGAACCCTCTGTGGTTCTCTGACTTCATCAGTCTCTCTCCTGGTTCTGGAGGAGTTCTGACCCACTCTTCTTTCCATTGTTGCTTCAGTTCTTTGAGGTTTCTGCTCAGCTCTCTGAAGGTTTCAGGTTCAGGTTCTGGACTCTGACTGGGCCGTTGATTTGATTTATGATAATAATAATAATGAATTCAATTTGTAATGCACTTTTCATTAATAAAAATCTCAAAGTGCTAATGTGCTAAAGTGCTGATTTGATGTTTATTCATTCATTTTAAAAGAACAATACAAAACAGTTTCATCAGATACAAGAATACAAGTAGGATAAAATGAAAGGAGCAGAAAGAAGATGAAATCTTATTATATCTGCCCCTTATTTATTTCACAGTTTGTTCAACCAATGATAACCTTCAAACTACATCACAAAATGAATAACTACTTAATTTTTCTAACTGTAATACACAAACACACTAAGCTACATCATATATAGTTTTTGAGCAAGTCCTTTTTGACCTTTTTCTTAAATGTATACATTGGGCAGCACGGTGGCACAACTGGTAGAGCTGCTGCCTCTCAGCGAGAAGGTTGCCGGTTCAAATCCCGGTCCGGGGCCTTTCTGGGTGGAGTTTGCATGTTCTCCCCGTGCATGCGTGGGTTTCCTCCGGGTACTCCGGTTTCCTCCCACAGACCAAAAAACATGCTTGTTAGGCTGATTGGTGACTCTAAATTGACCCTAGGTGTGAGTGTGAGAGTGGATGGTTGTTTGGTGTGAGTGAGACAGGTCCCTCTTGTAAATGAGTCCCCGTGACTCAACGAGGCTAGCCTGTATAAATAAAGGTTGAATGAATGAATGAATGAATTGATTTTGCATTTTTAACATCACTCTCCAGAACATTCCACAATCCAACTCCCTGAATTGAGGTAGACCGTCCCTTTAAGCTGGTTCTGAATTGTGGTTTGATGAATATCTGTCCCTTTAAGATTGTAATAACTTTGTCTAAATTTCTTTGGATATTTAAAGGTAATGTGTTATTATGAGCCCTATACATAACTGATAAAATACTATATTCTACCAATTCCTGGAATTTCAATAAATTTAGCTGAAGAAACAAGGTGTTTGATGGGTGACTGAAATGTTTTCTGGTGATTACTCTTACAGCTCTCTTTTGTAAAATAAAAACAGGCTTTGTAATTGTTTTGCACGCTTTTCCCCAAACCTCAATACAATAGATTAAATGTGGAACAATGATTGTGTTATACAACATATACAGAGCTTTATCAATTAAAAAATCCCTGACTTTATATACAGGTACATGAACACACAGCATGACAATCACAAACACCTGGACAACAAAATGGAGGAGATAAGCAAGACAATTAACAGAGAGACCAGGGAGTGTAGGGATGGGGACCCATCACCTGAGAGCAACATGCTTACAACTGTTATCTTGAAGTTCTAGGGTGTAGAGAGCCACAGAAACGGTTATGGTAGGCCGGATTTGGCCCACGGGCCTTGAGTTTGACACATGCGATCTAGTGGTACTAAAAGTAACAAAAGAAGAAAAAAAAAACAGCCAAATATGTCAGCAGTTTAGCTAACAGACTTTGGAATGGGTACATTTTGTCCTTGTGAAACCTGTTGAAGAGAACCAAACTAAATACTCTGAAACTCAAACAACTTACTGTATAACAGTTCATGCACCGCTAGTTGGCAGTGTAGTGCAAATATTGCATAACTTGCTGCTACCAATTGTTGAATTTAATTAGCGGATTAGAATTAGCTTCCCCTAATTTTCATAAGACATTAGTGCTTTTGAAATTGCGGACCTAAATAAATTAATTAGTGCTTTAGAAATAGCGGAACTAATTTTTGGATTAGCGTTGCCCACCACTGCATATATACATATATAAGAGATAAGATAAGAGATTTTTTATTAACATTGCACCAGTAAACCAATACAACGTGATCATGTAAACACAGTCATCCAAAGGAGGGGTAGAGAATGTTAAGCTGCAGCAATTCAAAACATATATATTCAAAACATATGTATGTTCGTCAGCGCGGCCATCTCTCATCCATCCTGAATGAGAGCAAAACAGATATGGAAAAAGGAAAAACACAATAGGTATCATTTGTGATATTCAAAAAAAGAATTTATCAAAGATTGCCTGAAGACACTCCATGATAAAGTCCCAAAAACTCTATCAGCAGAAGCACAACCACACGAGACATTGTTGCAGTTTTGACGACATGCAAGGAGATATAGAGTCTGCGAGTAACTTCAGAGAACACAGTTCAGCAGTTGTGCAGCTGGGCGTTATCCGAGGCACACACAGAGATCTCTGGGGGGGGGGAGGGCGGGTGAGGTCAGCAGTGACACTCCAGCTCTACGCTCCAGGAGAAAAGTTTCCAAACAGGCCTCTTTTCAAGGACATGTGCAGAAACCAGATTAGATAGTCTCTTTGTTTGTTCCAATTCAGACCACAATGTTCTTTTTCACTGCAGCCTTCCAAGTCCAGACGCTGTTTCAGGGCCAAAATTCCAAATCATATGAGGTTCCGATTCTATGAACCCCCATCCGTGCCCTGATGGAGCCCGGGCGGCTGCAAACGAGTTCCAAAGCGCCCAGCAGGTCCGCGGCAGTCCGCCGCTCCCAACGTGCGATTGAGCTCATACAACAGCTGGGATGAGGAGCTCACGGCTCGGATCAGAGAATCTTGCTGATCAGGGAGTTTCGCCAGCGCGCTGATAGCCGCCGAAGCTCTCCTCAGCTTCAGGTAACAGACAGCTCCGCCGACGCCAAAAAACAGAGCAGCTGCTACCAATAGGCCAATAATCCACAAATCTTCCACGTCTTCGACAGTCAACACGGTCATACACATAGGCTGCCACTGTCCCCATGAGTCCATCATGTATCCAACCGCGTGTGTGTCAGAGGGGCAGACCGCTTCTCCTGGCACGGTCCGCTTCGTGGAAAAAATCTTATCTATTGAAGAAACAGCCCAATTTATTAAATCCATCGCAAATTGGTTCGAGTGAGCACTGAAGAGTCAGACGAGACAAAAAAAGCAAGCAGGGAGGAGGAAAAACTTAGGGAGGGAAGGAGCAAAAAGATATGCGACTTGCTTTGTCGAGAGCCGGAAGAAGTAGAAAATATGTGATGGACCTGCAACATGTGGTGTTCCCTCCTCAGAGTGTATGAACGACTTCCAGCTATAAGCACAACACATTTTGAGTTCTTTAGTGAGCTGCATGGGGCTCCTGGAAGAAACAAGAAGACCGAAGATCGGGTGGAAGTGATAAGCTGAAATTAGTAAGGCATACTTGAACAAAATCTGAAGAGAATGAATAAAGAAGAGTCCCGCTGAAGAGGAGTTCCCCTTCAAGAAGAACCCAGATCATCAAAGTTCAAGTTGCAAATTGGAAGAAATCATGCTGATGTCAGTTTCAGCAAGACTACCTATTTTACCCTGGGATCATTTTTTGCCCACTATTCCACTGAAAGGCAGACCAGGCATGGACTGTGGGGTAAGGAGGTTTTCTGTATCTCTCCGTCCTAGGAAATGTTAAATGCTACACTATCTATGAGCATGCATCAGGGTACACTATCTATGGTTTTCAGGGACAATGAAGTTAGCAGAGAGGTTTAGTTCAGAGATATGTACATCTACTCATGGAGGAAATTGGGTTTTATTCACATTCTTTTTGTTTTAAATATACGTTTAAGATACATATGATCATTCTGCTGTTGCATTTCTGAGCTCTAAGTGTAGCCTGACAGAATATATGATTAAAGAAGCAAAGCATGAGAGATGTGTAAGTTGTTAGATTTGGTTCTGTCTTGTCCCTTTTCAAAGGTACACTGCCTGCCCCCCCCAAAAAGTTGCCACCTGGATAGGAACAATAATAATAATAATAATAATAATGTCTTTTCCTGTCATCTGCGTATGTTTCCCATACACAGACGAAATTCGTCTCTGCATTTAACCCAACCACCACCAGGTGGTGCAGTGAGCAGCCATAGAAAGCGCTCGGGGAGCTGGAGAATTAGGTGTGCACTCATAGACACCCCAAGGTGTGTAGTGGCCGGGACGCGAACCCGCGTCCTTCGGGTCCCAAGTCAAAAGCCCTGCCACTACACCAAGCCTCCAATTGGATAATTACTCCATGGACAATTAATTATCTTTCAGCTGCAACAAGTTATTTAACCCCAACTGGTGCAATGAGTTGCTTCTCATTTCTTAAACAACAAAAGACACATCGCGTGGTCATGGAAAAGATGTCAGTCTGTTTGAGAAGGGTCAAATCATTAGCATGCATCAAGCAGAGAAAACATCTAAGGAGATTGCAGAAACTACAAAAATTGGGTTAAGAACTGTCCAATGCATCATGAAAAACTGGAAGGATAGTGGGGACCCATCGTCTTCGAGGAAGAAATGTGGCCGGAAAAAAATCCAGAATGATGGTGATCGGTGATCATTTAATCATTTGGTGAAATCAAATCGAAGAAAAACAACAGTAGCACTCAGGTCCACACACACAATGCAAATGGAACTCAAGGGATTGGGACTGAACAGCTGTGTAGCCTAAAGAAAACCACTAATCAGAGTCAGAGTCAGTCAGAGTCAGAGAATCTTTATTGTCATTTGCACAATATGTGCTACATGTGATGAAATGAGATTATGTACACAGGGTCCCAGTTACATCCAACAACAAAATGTAAGAGAAAAACAGTAATAACATCTAGGATATGAACTAAGAAAAACATCAACTAGAAATACACTAAGCCCTAGAGTAATAGAAAAACATCATTATAAACAGCAGCACGAACATGAGTCTGTATGAGCAGATGGTCACAGATGAACACAGCAACAAGAAAACAGATCAGCATCAGCATGATGTGATATTTTGCAGTGTTTATTCTTATTATTTATTTATTCATGAGTCTAACAGCCTCAGGGTAGAAGCTGTTCCTCAGTCTAGTGGTTCTACATTTGATGCTCCTCAACCTCCGTCCTGAGGGGAGTGGGGCAAGAGCAGTGTTAATTTTGACAGCTATTTTTAATTTAGTTTTAGTCTTAGTCATGTGACTAAAACATCATTTAGTTTTAATCATTACTTAGTCATCAGAATTTTTTTTGTTTTAGTCTAATTTTAGTTGACAAATCAATGAAAACATTTAGTCGACTAAATCTACAGTCAATTAAGTCGACTAAGTTATACATAGTAAAAACTTTTCATCAATTCACTGTAGTTACTAAAACAAAACAATTTTTAACCATAATATTAATCTTAATATGCAATACATACAACAACAAATAAAACTTTTTTAACATTATTTGTCTAACCTTGCTTTTAACAGTAAAACTACAAGCAGTACTTGAATCCAGTGTTAATTTTGACAGCTATTTTTAATTTAGTTTTAGTCTTAGTCATGTGACTAAAACATCATTTAGTTTTAGTCATTACTTAGTCATCAGAATTTTTTTTGTTTTAGTCTAATTTTAGTTGACAAATCAATGAAAACATTTAGTCGACGAAAATAATTAGTCGACAAAATTAACACTGGCAAAGAGTGAGTGTGCTGGGTGAGTGAGGTCTTTCATGATGCAGGTGGCTCTTTTCCTGCATCTGGAGGTGTAAATGTCTGTGATGGTGGGGAGACTGACTCCAACATCTTCTGTGCAGCCTTCACCACTCTCTGCAGAGCTTTTCTTTCTGCAGCTGTGCAGCCTCCATGCCACACGTTGATGCTGGAGCACAGGATGCTCTCCACTGCACACCTGTAGAAGGAGGTGAGGACTGGGCTGCTCAGACCAGCTCGTCTCAGCCGTCTGAGGAAGTAGAGTCTCTGATGACCTTTCTTGATCAGGCTGGTGGTGTTGTTGGTCCAGCTGAGGTTATCATTCATGTGTACACCCAAGTACTTGTAGCTGGAGACCACTTCCACCACTGATCCACTTATGTTCAGTGGGGTGTGGGTGTGTTTGTTCCTTCTGAAGTCCACAATCATCTCCTTTGTCTTCTTCACATTCATGTGAAGGTTATTCTCTTTGCACCAGCTCTCCAGATGTTCCACCTCCTGTCTGTAGCTGGACTCATCATTGTTTGTGATGCATCCCACCACAGCTGTATCATCTGCAAACTTAACAATATGACAGCCTGGATGGGTAGCTGCACAATCATATGTGAGCAGAGTGAACAGAAGAGGGCTCAGCACACATCCTTGAGGAGAGCCAGTGCTGAGGGTTATGGTGGAGGAGGAGAAGTTGTGGATCTTCACGGACTGTGGTCTGTCTGTTAAGAAGTCTAGTACCCAGTTACAAATGGAGGGGCTTAGTCCAAGTGTAGATAGTTTGTCTATCAGAGTTTGGGGGATCATGGTGTTGAAGGCAGATGTGAAGTCCACAAAGAGCAGACGCACGTATGAGTCCTTCTGATCCAGGTGGGTGAGAGCAGTGTGGACCACAGAGGAGATGGTGTCCTCTGTTGATCGGTTCTCATGGTATGCATACTGATGAGGGTCCTCGTTGATGTTGATGGATGTTCTGATGTGGGTCATGATCAGTTTTTCAAAGCATTTAGCGACTATCGGGGTGAGGGCCACCGGCCGATAGTCATTCAGACCAGTCACTGTGGAGCTTTTTGGGACTGGGATGATGGTGGCAGTCTTCAGGCAGTGTCTAATCATTCATTCATTCAACCTTTATTTATACAGGCTAGCCTCGTTGAGTCACGGGGACTCATTTACAAGAGGGACCTGTCTCACTCACACCAAACAACCATCCACTCTCACACTCACACCTAGGGTCAATTTAGAGTCACCAATCAGCCTAACAAGCATGTTTTTTGGTCTGTGGGAGGAAACCGGAGTACCCGGAGGAAACCCACGCATGCACGGGGAGAACATGCAAACTCCACCCAGAAAGGCCCCGGACCGGGATTTGAACCGGCAACCTTCTCGCTGAGAGGCAGCAGCTCTACCAGTTGTGCCACCGTGCTGCCCAATCAGTTGTAATCAGTGAGACTAACTGAAAAAAAGGCTTCAGTTTGCTAGGGAACATAAATATTGGACTCTGGAGTAATGGAAGAAGGCCATGTTGTCTGATTAGTCCAGATTTACCCTGTTCCAGAGTGATGGGCACATCGGGTAAGAAGAGAGGCAGTTGAACCCATCATGCCTAGTCATCAATGCAAGATCTTGGTGAAAAATGAAAACAACACTGGATGGAAATATATTTTGTGACATTGCAGAATCTTATTGAAACAATGCCACAGCGAACGCATGACGTAATCAAGCCAAAGGCGGTCCAACAAAATGTTAGTGTGTGACCTTTTTTTTTTTTGGTGGTGACTTTTTTGGGGGGTCAGGTAGTGTACATACTTGTTCTCAACATATTGAAGTGGAGTGTACTTGATTCTAAGTTTTCTCTGGAAGGTTTTTAAAGGACAACACCCACTGTGACAGTAACAATTCATCATATTGGACGATTACTGTAGTAGAATATGATGTCTATTTTCATTTTTGCATTTGTGCCAGGCGAGTGTAAAAAAAATATTTAAAAAACAACAGAGTCCCGGAAGCATCCGGAAACCCTGCCGATGATTGCCGATCTCCGGAATGACATAATTAAAGGATCCAGTCAGAAGGCACTGATATGGATCTTACATTCCGACTTCGCCACACAGTCATAACCAGTCATTTTTTATCCTCCATCCTTACACATGTAAGTGCTAAAACCTCACTTCACCCGCTGCTGCAACCGCGGACACACAGAGCTCAGACTCGGAAACTCATAGCTGAGAACCGACGATTATTATGCTAACTAGTATTAGCATTAACATTATGCTAACTAGCCACAGGATAGCGACACAGATTTTCATGAAGAAGTGGCGTGAATATTAACAAACTATGGCACATTTAAAAGCCTGTTCTATTATTCATTCTGTTCTGATGTCAAAAATTAAACAATTAAATTGAGCAAAAGTCCTACCCGCAAAACCTCCCGTTTTCTCACAACTGTCGAGGTGCGAGCCTTCTTCGCTGGTCAGTCCTCGGAGGGAGATGAGTCCAGTTTTCCAGTTGGCAAAGCGTCTTCCTTCAGTCTCTTACAACTTTTCCCCTTCAATCCAAATGCCTGCATCATTGCTGACTCGTAGTCTTCCGGTTTAAAGTGTTTTGAACACAAAACACTGCTACGCGATGGAGCAATGAAGTCAGCTCGTTTGACTTGAACGAACTTTATCCATGCATTCTGAATCCTTTTGATTTTGGGGAAATAATGAACACTAACACCATCCTTCGAGGTATTGCTGCAGAACTGGGTAACACATCGGTTCTGCATTTTCTTAGTTGTAACTCCTCTAGTCAGAAATAAGAAAGCTACGTTGATGCATGATGCTCGTTATAACTCCGTCTGCATTCAAGGTGGATCCTTCAGTGACGTCAATGCCCAGATATGGAGAGGGACACATTATGCCGCTGCTGCTGCGTTAAAATCTCCTTTAAAGCTGCTATCTGCGATTTCTGTATGACCAAAACACTTAGAAAAATTTTCAACAAGGAAAAGCATTCTGCTCCCTCCCCCTCAGAGCCATATATGGCTCTGAGGGGGAGCTACAGTCCGTGGTCTGTGAACTTGAGATCTGCAGCGCCGCCCCCAGCTGCAGTCTCTCGGAGACGCTGCGATATTCTGTGTTTATATGTTAATAAAACCTTCTAAAAAAATAAAATAAAACCATTGAGCGCTAGTCCAGCACACCAGAAGACCAGGAAATCTTCAGAGCCTCTGGCAGCCACGTTGAACCCTACTTTTATTCACTCGTGACAATTTCACTTCCTCATTCATCGCAGTCGGCAGAGGAAGCGGTACAGAGCGGTGGATGAAGCGATTATTTGACTTTTGAAAAAAAAAAAAAGTCCTGATCAGGGATTAAGAAGGGGAATTTAATAATTTGTGTGACATACAAAACAGTTCTGCATCACTTTCCAATCCTTTGAACGAGAACGTGCGCGGCGCTGGGACAGGTGGGGGCGTGGGTTGGGGCGTGAGAAGCTCTGTTGAGAACTAAAAACTCTGTTTTTATTGGCTGGAAAATGGCGTGTCACCTTTTCTTTTTAGAAATGCTTATTTACCACCTGGAGAAGCAAGGGGACAATATTTTTTTTCAGAGATTACCTGGCTAACATCAGTCTGTCAGGAGGTAGTGACAAAGTGAAGAAATATGTTTATAAAAAAAGCTACATACTGAAGCTTTAAGTCATGAAATAACACATTCAGCGTTATTTCTCTACAATATCAATAAAACGTTCCTGTTTTATTATTTAAGTCACAACTACATATTAATGGCAATGCAATTTGAAAACATGGTGGGTGTTGTCCTTTAAGGGTTACTTAGCAGTGAGTTTTGTTCAGACAACATCCTGATGTTTTTCCATGCTTAGGCACCAAAAATTACAAGACCTTGTAACAACTGTAAACTTCATTAGGGAAAGAGCAAGTGTTAATGTAGGGTACCTCACGGCGCAGTGTTGCCAGATCTCGCAATAGAAACAAGCAACTAGTTCTCTGAAACAAGTCCAAAACAAGCCCAATTGGCAACCTACCGCATTGTGTAAAACCTAGGCCTTTTTTAAACAGTATAAACATACATTTATTATGGCATTACAATTAAACAGCAAAATTACACTAAACACTTTGAATGACATACTTTACGCTCTGGGAGAAAAAGATTTAGCATATGTAAGATTAATTCAACATTTAATTAATCCCATTGAGCCTCAAGGACTCATTTACCAGAGATATCTGAATTTTACACAAAGAATGATGACAACAGTGGACAACAATGACAACAACAGACAATCATAAAGGATGCATACAAATTTTATTTTTAACAGCAAACTCATAGTAAACACAATAAACAAAAAAAAATTCTTTAAACTCTGTTTAGAAGCAGACACACATGAGCCAACTCAAGCAGGTCAAGTGTGAACCCATCTTCTTTCCTTGTTCTTCTTCCTTCTCTATCAGGTCTGTTCATCTGTAACACAGAAATCATATATGGAACAATTAGCATAAAACTTGGTACAGATGAAAAATATGTAAAAATCACTTTTACCTGAACTACAGTCCATCATCGCTGTTTTCGTTTGCATCTGTCTCTGTGCTTCCAAATGTTCCTTTCACAGATTACGTTACTGTTACAGCCTTCGAGCAGCTCTTTGGTTGGAATGAAATCTTTGCAGCACAAACTGGTACCAGCTGCACCTGAATGTAACATCTGCCTGGACGTAACATCTGTGGAAGTGGGGCGTGAAGAGACAAACTACCGTATTTTCTGGTGTATAGGTCGCACCTTTTTATGTTTTTTTCAAGGCCTGCGACCTATACTCAGGTGCGACCTATATATGGCTTGTTATCACTTTCGGTGAAACAAATTTTTAAATCCAGCTCATTTCACAATTACGTTCATTTATTAAGGAAAAGTTTAGCTCAGACATATATTTGCTATAATTTTTATCAAACAAATAATTGTTTTTAAGTGTTAATCTTCTTAAAAGCCTTGCTGTGCGCTCCTGTGGCAGACATTTGCAGCAGAGCTAAACGTAGGTGCGACCTATCTAGGGATTTTTCCAATTTATTGTTAATTGGACAATGCGACCTATACACAGGTGCGACCTATACACCAGAAAATATTGTACCTACCACTCTTCTTTTGCTTTCACTCGGAAAGAAAAACAAGCTCAAATAAGCGACTTAACATTCAAAACAAGCCCAAAGAACCGCGACTCACAAAATGTATAAGCGACTTTAGAAAAACAAGCCCAAAATTGCTTATAATAAGCGGACTTGTTAACTATGCTTAGGGGTCATGGCTGCTTGATCCCAAGAGCTGTGAGGTGCGATAAGGGCGTGTCCTACAAATGAAGGTTGTTAGTGGTTTGAACGAGTCTTTCTTGAACCCAGCCTACGAGGACCAGACATTCAGCAGAGTTCGGAGACTGTTTGTGTGTGTGAGTGGGTGAGGTGGGGGTGGGGGGTTAGGATGCTCGACAGAATGAAGCTGCATTCACACACAGGCTTGTTAATTGTTGTTGCTCTCTAAAATAGTAATTTCAATTCAACCTTTATTTATTAAGGTTAGTCTCATTGAGCCTCGAGGACTCATTTACAAGAGATACCTGTTTTTAATCAATTTAATCAAGTTTACAGATGTTTAACAACCTGTTAAAATGCAGGAAATGGCATCTCTTTTATCCCAAA
>JBBPBX010045976.1:0-12293 GCA_038048925.1 Garcialebias charrua | reverse complement strand
TGCAGAAACTCAGAGTCCTTCTTAAACAATCTGACTGTATTAAGTTAGGACATCTTAATTGTACCATAAACTTTGAGATTTTCATTAATGAAAAGTGCGTTATAAATTGAATTCATTATTATTATTATTATTATTATAAACTATCAATCCTAATGTCTGTGTAAACAATACATTTACAGATCTTTCAGGGGACAAAGGAACATGGTTGTTGAGAATTGAAACATTTTCAAATCAGTTTTGAGTTGTTCTAAAGCACATGTGTGAACTTCTTGGGATTCCTCAGTAGAAGACATGGGACTCTTGCATCTTCTGGTAGAAGGCTTGCTGTTCGGTGGCCCAAGTCTGCATGGCCCCTGCATAACCAGAGTTCCCTCGTGGTCCTGCAATGATGTTAAACACTATTACTTGTTTGGATGCAGTACTAACACCATTTCCCTAAACACTGTATAAACATTTGTTACTGTTTTTTGTCATCTGGAACACACAACTTACTAAAATTAGGGGCCGTTTACACTGCACATATTTTGAGTGAAACTCAGAAGAATAAGGAAAAGGTAGACTGGGACACACCTTTTTAGGTGATTATCTTGTTAAATTTTGAAGAAATGCACAGCGAGTCCTCCCATGCAAGAAACATGGTTGTGGAGGATAGTTTACACACATCACAGTTAATTGAGGACATTGTTTCATTCTCATGCTTAGACTGTAAACATAATGAAACCACAAATTAGTTTATAAATATGGGAAAAATCCATAAGTGCATCACTTCAGCATATAAGTCACAGAGCATGTAAATTATACAAAAACTTACTAGGACCACTGTCTTCTGCCACTGTCTGTTGTGTGCTGCTGCCAGCTGCCTCTTCAAAGCTGGACTCATCATCTGAAAAACAAACAAAATGAAGTATGTAACTGGGCCCTTGGTATGATGACATTTGTTAGGTTAATTATCTGGTTAGTTGGGGTAGTGTTAAAATCTATAATATAGTTCTATGCTAGCCCTAAAGCTACCCTTATTTCTTATTATAATTACATTTGAACATATTTGTTGTTTCTAATTACTCCAAGTAATACAGTACAGAGGGTTAATGTGGTTTGAAGAGTCTAACTTACCAGAAAGGATGCTATGCTCCTGGTTAGCTTCGGGGCTGTAGTCCTCAGATTCCTCTCCTCCTCATCACCTAGATCCACACCGCTGCCTGCTGTGTTGGAAGTGGCAGATCTCTCATCAGTTCATCCATCAACACGTAAAATGAAAAAGTGGTGGGGTCGTAGCCACTTTTCCCGTTTTTTGTTTTTAGCTTTGTAGCACTTAGCTTTCAAGCTCTTCCAGCGATCTCCGGCTTCTTCCAGCTTTTCATGTACTTGTTTAAATAACTCCATGTTCCTACACGTTCGGTCAAGGCGTTCGATAGTTTTGAGCTATTTTAACGTTTCCATTAGAAATGTTGCATCGCTCACCAACCAGTTTTGCTTCCCTTCCATGTTAGCGTTAGCATCTACCCTCTAGCCAGCCCAGGCGGAGAAGGAAACACATAGGGGAGGGGTGCGCAGCGCACATGCGCAGTCAGGACAGTTTTCCACAGTCCGATAAAAGGAACAGATCAAGTGTTTACATGCTCACCGATCGGGTTACTGATCGGCGTAAACCACCCGTTTCGATCTGATCACAAATTAGGTCGGATCACGCCGAATACACAAAAAATGACCCGAACGGGGCGTTTACATGACGCACTTTTGTTCCGATCGGCCGTTTGATCCGATTACTTATGTCCATGTAAACATAGCTATTAAGACTCAAGGCTGACAAAAAAAATAGTCTGCCTGAATAAATGAACAATTGTTGCTTAATCTGACCCCCCGGTTGGCCTTGAAACAGGCCAACATCAATTTCTTCTGGGAAATGTGTAAAGCCCAGTATACTCCTGCGTACGAACGTACGCAGAGGTACAAGCGTACCCCCACAGAGCATGTACATGCAAAGCTAAATTTTTACGACCATGTACGCATTTGTGGAGTCACACAATACCTGTAAACACAGAACACCGCTGCGGCTGAGGCTGCCAGCACTATTTTTTTTGACCCCTCAATCAATTCAGTAGGCGTGTCAGCAAATGACCAATCAGCGACCTCAATTTATCCCGTAGGTAAACGCTCCTTGTCTGTAGAGTTGACTGCAGGCGCTCAGGGTGGATACTCGAGTGTGAAGTCTGAACCCTCTCTGTACAGTGCACGTGTACACACGCGTGGACAGACCTATGCAGGAGTATACTGGGGGCTTAAGTTAAGGAAAAGCTTTGTCTATTGCAACCCCCCTCACCCCCACCCCAACTTCTGTGGAGGTTTATCAGAACTATGCCAGCTGACCATCATCTTCTCAGGACAATCTATCTGTTAGTGTTTCATGAACCACCTCGTTGTTAAATGCAAATGTAACGTGTTCATAAATGTGCTTGCTGGCAGAGTTTTTTTAATGTCTTAAACTGTGTCCTGTTAGGACAAGGTATAAAAATATCCTCTCCTCATGGCTTTATTGCTTGTTCTATCTAAAAAAAAGTATTCTGAAAAGGATAAGAAGGCCGTGCTCTTAAAGAGCAGCAGCACTCCGCCCATCTTTTGGACGACTGTATGGACATATTCTCGTTGTGTCTTGGTACAATGATAATAAAGCTTATTCTGATTCTGTGACAGGTAATAAACACCTGCAGTGGTTTACGCACACAGCTCACACCGATCCCTGCATCTCTGCATAGAGCTGCTGCTTTTGTATGCACCCCCTTCCTTTTAGATGAGGGAAAACCGCATGGGAGGAAATTTGTCAAAACTTGACAACTGGGCTTAATAAAGGTCTGAGACAGCACACACACACACACACACACACACACACACACACACACACACACACACACACACACCAGACACACACACACACACACACACACACACACACACACGAGTCCATCTGCCAGGCCATCTGAAGACATCCAGCTCTTCTGCTCCAGCAGGCTCCATGGCAGTCTGAGAGCTCCCAGCAGCATGCCACATAGCATGCAGAGACAGTAGCTCCCAGGCAACAGCTGAGCTCCGATGGGCATCACGGGAGACAAAACTGAGTGGGATGTGTGGGAGTGTGGAGGGAATGAAGTATTATGTGACCTACTCATGCACTCTTAGACTGGCCCGTCCAATATGCTCAGCCAGATTGACTGCACCCAGCATGAACTAGCCTAAAGGGATGTTAGCCCATGATTCAATAAGTTTTGTGTCTGTCAGCAAGTCTTGAGTGAAAAGGAAAAATACTGTTAAAGTTAAGTGGTTTTTTTTCTTTATGAAACAGAAGCATGAAATTATACATGTACACAGGGTCGCAAATCGCCACTATGCAGGTTATGCAAGGCATACGGGCGCTGCCCTACAGGGGGCGCCAAAACCGTCTCTAGAAAAAATGTTTTTCTAGCAGGCATCTTCTTTAACTGCATGAAATGATCAATAACAGGGAAACAGCACTGCTTAGGCGCCCCCCCCCCTGCTCCCTCACCTCCCTCCTCCTATCTCTCTGCTCTCCCTTCACACACAGGTGCTGTGAACACGCACCCCTAGAGAATGCACACAGGCACGTTATTTATTTATTTATTTATTTTTTCACTCGTGCACTTGACTTTGGAGCGGCAGAAAAACTATCCAGGGCGCAAAACAGGAAAAGGAAGTTGTTGGAAGGATGAAAAAAAAGCCTTTCAATGTGGTTAAAAGATATTAGGTAAGTACTGTCAGTGTATGAGCAGGACAGGAGGGTTGTAAAATATTCAGGTTAGCTAAAGCTAGCCTAATAGGAATCGTCCCATATTTGGCTGTTAAATAAATGTAGCCTCCCCTAAAGACGTGATTTGTTTAATATTTTTATGAATATTTTATACATGTCCCACACATCCACACACTAAGTGTAAGAATGACCTAAATAAAACTCAGGAAACATTAACACAAGCTAAACTGTTGTGGTGGCAGTTCCCAGCTATGTTCCAGTGCTGCAATTTATACACTCATATGTACATTTATTATTATTGATTCTTTAATTAAAGATGAGTTGTACAAGTTTATGTGTGTATCAGACAAATTAGTCCTCAGTGTCACTATAGCCCTGAGACTCAAAAAGGTTGGTGACCCATGTTACCAACCTTTTTGGCAGAGGGACACTTGAGTTTAAATGTCTTATTTAATATCACTACAGTGGTGTGTGTTGTGATGTATCTGGTAAGTCAGATTAGATGAAATGTACAGTCAGTAACTGTTATCCAACAAGGAGATCATTTAAATTAAAGTTTCATTTCTATTGTGGTTTGACTGCTGTATTTTTAAACCTACTTAACACAAAATTAATGTCATTCAGCTGTGAGGATGGAGAGAAGGAAGAGAAGATGACAGAGGAATCAGGACAGACTGGGGAAGGCAACAGGTTGGTCTAATGCAGGTGGAAGTGAGGGAACAGCTACTTAATCCCAAGCAATAACATGTAAACATTATTTTTTTTAAACTGTATTAAGATCTGTAATTTTTACAACTAATATATACCAGTAATGCTTTTAAGGTGAAGGAGACAGACACGAGGTCAGTGATAGAGGAGACAAGTGATAGCATCAGGTAGGAATAATTACATTAGGGAAGCAACAAAAACCTATACTGTATACCATGATGGTTTGAATTTCTGATGACCATTTTTCATTGTCTTCTTTCATGGAAAGTAACAGTTTAAATGTCATAAATGTTAAAACACTGACATGGACTCCAGGCTGTTAAGATTTCATATTTTCACTACATAAAATGTTGAGCACTGATTACCACTACTGTTATACATTTTTACTTTATTAAACTTCTTATTTGTTTATCATTGAAATTATCACCTGATATGATATGTAACATAAAAAAATCTGTAATATTGCTACTGTATTTTCTAAGTGCATGACTAAGGGAGGAAAGCTGTATGAGGCGGCAGGTAAAGGGAGCGCGCGGGGCGCGCGGGGGGCGCGCCGTTGATGTTTTCGCATCCACCTCAAAAATATGTAGTTGCGCCACTGCATACTGTACAGTATATGGCTGTACTGAACAGTTACTGTAGCTAATAGTTGCACTAGATTCATTCAAAAAGACTGTTATTTCCAGACTATAGAGCACACCTGAGTATTAGCCATGCACAGAAAATAAATAAATACATTTGAACCTATAGAAGCTGTGCTTACACCACTGGTGTTTACATTGTTGTAGATCAAGATTCAACCACCAGATGGTGCTATATGGACTTGATTTTACTGCAAATAGAGTGAACCACATAGGTCTTCATGACAACTACCTCCATCACTCATGGTTACTCTACTCAATGGCCTAACACAAACTCGCACATAATGAACACATACCAGGGGACACCAACGTGGTGCCCACAGGCACCCAGGTGCCCCCAAGGACCATTTGAGGTGCCCCCGGACCTGTTCTAAAAATAGCACAACTCACTACTAAGCTGCATTTAAAATGTCATTTTATTCAGTTATTCTTTTTTGTATTTATATATATATATTAAAATGTCTATCTTAAAAATATGTTATTAAAAATATGTTTATTATGCATATTTTTCAATTTATGCTTTGTTATTTCCAAAGAGTTTATCAAACTGGTGCCCTTTGTATGACTCCGTACCCACGAAGTAGCTCTCAGTTTCAAAAAGGTTGGTGACCCCTGAACTAGGCTAACAAGAACAGACTACAGTAATCCCTCAATGAACAGTGCTAAACAGCTAACTGAAATGATTAACAATGAACATAAATTCCTTCCTGAGGCCATGTGACCGACAGTCAACTACAATGAACCACAAAATGTTACAATACATACCGTTAACATACAAATACATACAGTAAATATATACATATATATTTTAACGGTGCCGGTAACATGGCTGGTAAAAAAAAAAAAAAACTGTAGCCTACCAGGGAGTCATTGCTTGATAATGTCACCTTCCTCTTGTTGCAAGCTTGTGCTCTGTGGAGCAGGAGTTGCTCTCTGAGCATGTGAGTCTCTCATGCTTTGTGCATGCAGAGGAATCCCCCCAGCATTTACTCAACTGATCAGGTGCCTACAGCTGTGTGTATGATAATAAAAAGCTAAAGTGATATTTTTAATTTTCAAACTATGATGCATTTCTTTTTATCATACAAAACAGAATAAAACTTTGAGTGATGTCATTTAATTTCTCAGCACAGGTTCATTAAAAGGAACATTCACGATATTTTATGCTATTCTTATTTTGCCATCTGCAAAGGTGGGCGCCAGACTGCTAGGGAGCGCTAAAGCGTTAATCCGCTTATAGCGGACCTAAACAATTTGTCAGCGTTACAACGGATTGACTAACTTTTATAATTCATAAGCGGATTTGCGCTATTTTTATTTAAAATGCAGTACTGCTAATAACTAATTATCTATCAGTAAAAATGAAAAAACTTATTTACGGGCTCTTAAATCAACCGGACGACTGCTCACAGACCATATCCTGTCAGCGTCGGATGTGGTCCGTGACAAAAAAGCGTCCCCTCAGTCTCTTGGCTAGAGAGAGCGCTCTCCAGTTAGCAGCCAGTGTGTTACTCTGCAGCCTTATTGCTTGTTTTCGAAGAGTCAGACGAAGAGTTTTTAACATGGAGGGTGAACTTATGGATGTTTCTCAGCGGCCTACGCGACGCGTCAGCGCCTCATTTGCCCTCTTCAAAATGGCGACGGCCACAGAAGCAAAGGACTTTACAACAAAACACGGTAAAAACAATTATTTCTTTGCTGAGAAAAAATATATTTCTTAGCTGACTTTATAGCACAAGGTTTTTCTGAGCTTAACCGGTTCACGAAATGGTCAAATCTGCTGGATTTAAAAAAGTAGTTCGCCATTTGCCCTGTTCAAAATGGCGGCCGCGACGGCCACAGAAGCATAGGACTTTACAACAAAACACGGTAAAAAACTATTATTTCTTTGCTGAGAAAAAATATATTTCTTAGCTGACTTAATAGCACAAGGTTTTTCTGAGCTTGACAGTTTCACGAAATGGTCAAATCTGCTGGATTTAAAAAAGTAGTTCGCCATTTGCACGTTAGCGCATTAGCATTAGCGTCCGCTAGCGTTGCTAATACATAAGCACTTTTGAAATTGCGGACCTAAATAAATTAATAAGTGCTTTAGAAATAGCGGAACAAATTTTTGGATTAGCGCTACCCAGCACTGGTTTTATGCATTTATGCACTGGCCATCTACTTAAAGTTTCTACAGAGTGTGAGATCCCAGGTAAGCATGTTTGAGTTAAAAAGGCAAAAGTGAATATTTTTTAAATGCAAATATCTCATTTGCTGTAACAACAACAAAGTTATGGCTTGTTATAGAGAAGAAAGAGCTGAGCTGAAAGACAAAAAAAATTGTATTTGCTGCACCATTTAAATAGCAAACTTCACCTATGGCCACAGGGTGTGGATCATAACTGAAACAATATGATGGGGCAGGTGGCAGGGAATACAGACCATCACAAACTACAAACCATCCCCACAGACCTGTGACAGCACAACCTCTACGCTGAATGAACTGAATGAACTGAATGACTTCTTTGCTCGGTTTGAGGCATGTAACAGCACACCTGCACATAAACTCACCCCCTCTCCCTATGACCAGGTGCTGGCGCTGTCCTCAGACAGCGTAAGGCGATCATTCATCAAGATTAACGCCCGGAAAGCTTCTGGTCCTGACAACATACCTGGTCGTGTGCTGAAAGACTGTGCAGAGGAACTCGCAACGGTCTTTACGGACATCTTTAACATCTCACTGAGTCAGGCCATCGTCCCCACCTGTTTCAAAGCCACCACCATCATCCTTGTCCCAAAGAAGGCAATGCCCTCCTGCCTCAATGACTATTGTCCGGTAGCACTCACCCCCATCCTGATGAAGTGCTTCGAACGGCTAGTCATGAAAAACATCAAATCTGTCCTCCCTGCCTCCCTGGATCCCTTCCAATTTGCATATCGGCCTAATCGCTCAACCGACGATGCCATCTCCTCTGCCCTCCACACAGCTCTCACACATCTGGACACGAAAGACTCTTATGTTAGAATGCTGTTCATCGACTTCAGCTCGGCATTCAACACCATCATCCCCCAACAGCTCATCCTTAAACTGGACAGTCTGGGGCTGAACACCTCAATGTGTAACTGGCTGCTAGACTTCCTGACCGGGAGACCACAGACAGTACGGGTCGGGAGTAACACATCTAGCACCATCACATTGAACACAGGGGCCCCACAAGGATGTGTGCTGAGCCCCCTTCTATTCACCCTGCTAACACACGACTGCACACCATCGTACAGCTCCAACCACTTCATCAAGTTTGCGGACGACACAACAGTGGTAGGTCTCATCAGCAACAACGATGAGACGGACTACAGGAACGAGGTGAGCCGCCTGGCCTTGTGGTGCGGACACAACAATCTCACTCTCAACGTGGAGAAGACAAAGGAGATTGTTGTGGACTTCAGGAAGAGGGATGCACAACATGCCCCTCTGACCATCAACAGCACCACAGTGGAGAGAGTGGACAGCACCAAGTTCCTGGGAGTGCACGTCTCAGAGGACCTGTCCTGGAGCAGGAACACTGCATCACTGGCCAAGAAGGCTCACCAGCGTCTCTACTTTCTCCGCAAGCTGAAAAGGGCTGGAGCTTCAACCCCCATCATGTGCACCTTCTACAGAGGTGCCATAGAAAGTGTCCTGACCAGCTGCATCACTGTGTGGTTTGGTGCATGTACTGCATCCTGCCGCAAGAGCCTCCAGCGCATCGTGAGAGCAGCTGAGAAGATCGTCGGCACCTCCTTCCCCTCACTGCAGGACTTACACAGCAACCGCCTCACTCGGAAAGCCCTCTGCATGGCAGGTGATCCCACACACCCACTACACAGCTGCTTCAGACTGCTGCCATCAGGGAGGAGACTGAGGAGTCTCCAGGCTCGTACCAGCAGACTGAGAGACAGCTCTGTTCATCAGGAAGTCAGGATGCTAAACACTCTGCCTGCTCTGCCTCCCCTCCCACTTGTACTACATTAACACTAAAAACTTTCACACATTACCACACAACACAAAGATTTTTAAAACTGACTCTGTCATCAAAACAGGTTATTCACTCAACACACGGTCATGTGCTCATTCAGTTTGCACTAATGTTTGTATTACATTAGAAGACCCAGAGGAGGGAAACGTGTCAGGAGACAGAGGGAGAAGAGAAAAGTGAAGAATGTAGGACTGAGGGTTGCAACTCTAAATGTGGGGACAATGACAAGCAAAGGTAGAGAGCTGGCTGACATGATGCAGAGAAGAAAGGTAGATGTTTTATGTGTCCAAGAGACCAAGTGGAAGGGCAGCAAGGCTTGCAGCATTGGAGCAGGGTTCAAACTGTTTTACCATGGTGTGGATAGAAAGAGAAATGGAGTAGGGGTGGTCCTGAAGGAGGAGTTGGCAAAGAATGTAGTAGAGGTGAAGAGAGTGTCAGATAGGGTGATGTGTCTGAAGGTACCGTAGTAGTACCATACCATACCATTTTATTTATAAAGCACTTTAAACAGGAACAAGTCCAAAAGTAGTAGTAGAAGGTCTGATGCTAAACATAGTCAGTGGTTATGCTCCACAGGTTGGATGTGATGGGGAGGAGAAAGATTTGGATGAAGTGATAGAGAGTATTCCCAGGGAGGAAAGAGTGGTGATTGGAGCAGACCTGAATGGACATGTTGGTGAAGGAAACAGAGGATGAGGAAGTGATGGGTAGGTTTGGTGTCAAGGAAAGAAACCAGGAAGGACAGATGGTGGTGGATTTTACCAAGAGAATGGAAATGGCTATAGTCAATACCTATTTCCAAAAGAGGGAGGAGCATAGAGTGACCTATAAGAGTGGAGGAAGGAGTACACAGGTCGACTACATTCTGTGTAGAAGAGGAAACCTGAGGGAGATTGGAGACTGTAAGGTTGTGTCAGGGGAGAGCGTGGCCAGACAGCATCGGATGGTTGTGTGTAGAATGACTGTTGTTGTGAAGAAGAGAAAAAGAGTAAAATCAGAGAAGAAGACCAAATGGTGGAAGCTAAAGAAGGAAGAATGTTGTGAGAAATTCAGAGACGAGCTGTTAAAGGCTCTGGGTGGTAAGAAAGAGCTTCCAAGTGACTGGGCTACTACAGCAACAGTAATTAGAGAGACAGGTAGGAAGGTACTTGGTGTGTCATCTGGACAGAGAATGGATGATAAGGAAACCTGGTGGTGGAATAGTGAAGTGCAGGACGCCATTCAAAGAAAGAGATTAGCCAAGAAGAAATATGACAGTGAGAGGACTGAAGAGAGGAGACAGGAATATAAGGAGATGGGACATAGAGCAAAGAGGGAAGTAGCTAAGGCAAAGCAGAGGGCGTACAATGAGTTGTATGGGAGACTGGACACTAAAGAGGGCGAGAAGGACTTGTACCGATTGGCAAGACAGAGGGATCAGGCTGGAAAGGATGTGCAGCAGGTTAGGCTTATTAAAGATGGGAATGGGAATGTTCTAACAAGTGAGGAGAGTGTGATGGGAAGATGGAAGGATTACTTTGAGGAGCTAATGAATGAAGAGAATGAAAGAGAAAGAAGAGTGGAGGTCATAGAAACTGTGGACCAGGAAGTGGGAAAGATTAGTGAGGGTGAAGTCCGGAAAGCTTTGAAAAGAATGAAGAAGGGGAAGGCAGTAGGACCTGATGACATACCAGTGGAGGTTTGGAAATGTCTTGGAGATGGCAGTGAGGTTTTTGACTCAAATATTTAATGGAATATTTGAGGGTGAGAAAATGCCTGAAGAATGGAGAAGAAGTGTGCTGGTTCCCATTTTTAAGAACAAGGGTGATGTACAGAGTTGTAGCAACTACAGGGGAATTAAGTTGATGAGCCACACGATGAAGATCTGGGAGAGAGTTGTGGAAGGAAGGCTTAGACAAGAGGTGACTATCTGTGAGCAGCAGTATGGTTTCATGCCAAGAAAGAGCACCACAGATGCATCTTTGCTTTGAGGATGTTGATAGAGAAGTACAGAGAGGGTCAGAAAGAACTCCATTGTGTGTTTGTGGATTTAGAAAAAGCATATGACAGGGTGCCAAGAGAGGAGGTGTGGTATTGCATGAGGAAATCTGGAGTGGCAGAAAAGTATGTTAGACTGGTACAGGACATGTATGAAGACAGCAGGACATGTATGAGGACAGCAGGACATGTATGAAGACAGCAGGACATGTATGAAGACAGCAGGACATGTATGAAGACAGCAGGACATGTATGAAGACAGCAGGACATGTATGAAGACAGCAGGACATGTATGAAGACAGCAGGACATGTATGAAGACATCAGGACATGTATGAAGACAGCAGGACATGTATGAAGACAGCAGGACATGTATGAAGACATCAGGACATGTATGAAGACAGCAGGACATGTATGAAGACATCAGGACATGTATGAAGACATCAGGACATGTATGAAGACATCAGGACATGTATGAAGACAGCAGGACATGTATGAAGACATCAGGACATGTATGAAGACAGCAGGACATGTATGAAGACAGCAGGACATGTATGAAGACATCAGGACATGTATGAAGACATCAGGACATGTATGAAGACATCAGGACATGTATGAAGACATCAGGACATGTATGAAGACAGCAGGACATGTATGAAGACATCAGGACATGTATGAAGACAGCAGGACATGTATGAGGACAGCAGGACATGTATGAAGACATCAGGACATGTATGAAGACATCAGGACATGTATGAAGACATCAGGACATGTATGAAGACAGCAGGACAGTGGTGAGATGTGCTGTAGGAGTGACAGATAGCTTCAAGGTGGAGGTGGGAGTGCATCAAGGATCAGCTCTGAGCCCCTTCTTGTTTGCTCTGGTGATGGACCGACTAACAGATGAGGTCAGGCAGGAATCCCCATGGACTATGATGTTTGCAGATGACATTGTGATATGTGGTGAGAACAGGGAACAGGTGGAAGAGAACTTGGAGAGGTGGAGGTATTCACTTGAAAGAAGAGGAATGAAAGTCAGCCGTAGTAAGACAGAGTACATGTGTGTGAATGAGAGGGAGGAGGTGGAACAGTGAGGCTACAAGGAGCAGAGGTCACAAAGGTGCAGGACTTCAAGTACTTGGGGTCCACTGTCCAGGAAAATGGGGAATGTGGTAAAGAGGTGAAGAAGAGAGTCCAGGCAGGATGGA
>JBBPBX010045975.1:9484-26780 GCA_038048925.1 Garcialebias charrua | reverse complement strand
GGTGAGTTCCAGGGATGGATGGATGATGCTCCAGTTGGTCCAGGGATGGATGGATGAAGCTCCAGTTGGTCCAGGGATGGATGAAGCTCCAGTTGGTCCAGGGATGGATGACGCTCCAGTTGGTCCAGGGATGGATGACACTCCAGTTGGCCCAGAAGTTTGTGTGCAGTTATGTACCACAGCAACAAATGAGTGAAAATATAATTTCTATAAATAAATCTGCGTTTGAAGTGCATTTGGTGTTGCTGTGTTTCACCTTCTTTATTTCAATAAGATACGTTGTTTAATGTCTAATGAGAAGTTCTACTGCAAATAAAAAAACTAGATGTGATTGTTTTTTTGGCAACTTACCAGTTTAGTTTTTTATTGACAAGTACAAAACTTAAAAACATGCACGTTGCTGTGGTTCCTCCTCCAGGAGGAGATTGATAAGAATAAAAGCTATAATTATAAATTTTAGGCTGATTGTTAACTCTAAATTGACTCTGGGTGTGAGTGAGACAGGTCCCTCTTGTAAATGAGTCCCCGTGGCTCAACGAGGCAAGCCTGTATAAATAAAGGTTGAATGAATGAATGAATAAACTAAAAACATTTGAAACTGAATACAATATGAGAACTGTGGGTGATTTGATGTCTTTTAATGAAAATGATTGGCTGCAGAATAAATACCAGAATAAATACCAGGTCAAATACACTCTTCAACAAGAAATGATGGGCAGTTTCTGATTTTAAACAAACTGGAACAGATTCCTCATCATGTGGGACCACTGGACGACCACTGGACGACCACTGGACGACCACTGGACGACCACTGGACGACCACTGGACGACCACTGGAACCACTGGACGACCACTGGACGACCACTGGACGACCACTGGACGACCACTGGACGACCACTGGACGACCACTGGACGACTGGAGCAAGCAGCAAACCCCTCCGGAATCCAAGACGATGGAACTTGGCCCTTCACTCGTCTGTACCTTAAAAAAAGAATAAAACTGTCATGTTTGCATCACAAAGTCTAAAATAAGACCAAGTTTGCTACTCAAAGTAGAAAGAATAAATACAGTTGCTCCTACATTTTTTACTCATTCACAAAGATATACTGTAATGTTCAATTTTATATTGATTTCAGTAATTTTATCTTAGATTTACTTTAATATTTTTGAATTATTGTGCCAGGTGCTTGTGTCATTACTTGTTCTTCTGCTCCTGCGTCTCAGAGTAAGTGTGTCTGTCAACTTCAGCGTGGGAGACCAGTCTGTGACTTGTGTGCAGGCCTTCCTGAAAATATAAATATTTCAATAGAACAAATGTAGTAATAACCAAAAGATGAGCTTGTGTTATGGAATATTTTCTGTACAAACAGCATCCCACTGCTTTATTCACATGAGAGTAACAGGGACCTACAATCAAAACAGTACTACAGTACAGTATGTATGTGCAGTATGTATGTATATACTGTATATATAGTGTGCATACAGTATACACATACACACAGCATATGTATGTACTGCAAATGTATTACACACACATGTAGTTATATTATTTATCCACAGATTTGTTTAGTAAATACTTTAACAGATGCTAACGCTACATGCTAAGCTAACCACAGCTAGTAGACGGTGCTAAATCATGAAGAAAAAAAAACAACAGCTCCAACACAGAGAAAATTATACTCTCACATTGTTCTGAAATTGTTTCACAAAATGATTTATGTAGAATATTTTGTTTACCGGAGAAAACGTGATCTGAACACGACGTCTTCGGGAGCAGATCAGGCAGAGGAGGGGCAGCTGTCAGCTCCTCCGATGGAGATAAATCCTTCACGTTTACTTATTTTTGGGATGAAGTGAAAACTGCACTTTGAACAAACGTCTACCCGACAGCAACACCCACTAACCCAACACGAAGTAACCATTGCAATTAATTAGAAATAAACAAAACAAAAAAACAAAAGTGAAAAATACAGCCAGTAGACTGGGCTTTAACTGCTGCTCTCACTTCAGGCGGAAGTCGTTCCCATAATTCGCGCAAGGCATCATGGGGCGTAGGAATATTGTGGATAGGGAGAGGAATAATAACTCTTTTGGGGGGGGGTTCAGGTGATTCGGCTCATCTCCTTAAAGAGCTTGTTCCTTTGCTTCCTAAATGGCTCCTCTGTTTGTGCCAAGGAACCAATCTGGAGGTAAAGAGCCTCCTTTGAAAAGGCTGTGAGGTGACTCTTTAAGATACCAAATTGCTTTTAACGAGCTGGCTCTGTTGGTGCCTGGCTAAGAGTCGGTTCTCTGGGGGCTGTAACATCCATGTAGGTCTGTTCTATTATTTGGGGTTAATTGATTTAAATGTGTTGCATGGTGACACAATTGGTAAGCCTGTTGCTTCTCAGTACCAAGGTTACCAGACAAATTAAAGTTGTGGACCTTTTAGGGTGGAGTTTGCATGTTCTATCTGCAAATGCGTGGATTTTCTCCAGGAACTCCAGTTTCCTCCCACAGACCCAAAACATGCATGTTAGACTAATTGGTAACTCTAAATTGTTCTTTGTTGTGAGTGAGCGTGAGAATGGTTGCTTGAGTCTTTGTGGCCCTGTAACGGACTTGTGATCTGTTCAGGGTGTACCCTGCTTCTCACAGAATGACTGTTGGACATGGGCATGTGCGAACCCCGTAACCCAAAAAGGAAGAAGTAGATAAGGAGGGGTGATTTTATTTGTCTTTATACGGATATCACCTGATGTCAAAGGCTTTAATGAGATGGTCCAACATATCTCCCTTTCTGTTTTCCTTTTTTAAACTTTGAAGTGTTTATTTAGTTTTTAGGGGTGTCTTTTTAAAGGTTCAGTATGCAGTTTCTGTAGAACTGCAGAACTTAGAAATATTTTCAACAGGCAAAGCATTCTGATCCCTCCCCCTCAGAGCCATATGTGGCTCTGCCCCCTTGTGGTCTGTTGAATTTCAAATTCAAGCTCTGTTTTTATTGGCTGATTCAAATTCAAGCTCTGTTTTTATTGGCTGGTTACAAACTCTGTTTTTATTGGCTGGAAAATGGCGGGTCACCTTTTCTTTTTAGAAATGCTTATTTACCACCTGGAGAAGCAAGGGGACAATATTTTTTTTAATTTTTTTCAGAGATTACCTGGCTAACATCAGTCTGTCAGGAGGTAGTGACAGAGTGAAGAAATATGTTCATAAAAAAAGCTACATACTGAAGCTTTAAAGATATATTATATATAAAAGCACTCTGCAGATGTTGGATGCTCTCTATCATGGTGAGCTAAGATTCATAACTGGCTGTAATTATCATACCCACCACTGCACCCTGTATTCACTGGTTAACTGGTCACCATTAACTTCATGCAGACTCTCTCACTGGTACATTTTCATCTTCAAATCACTTCTTGGTCTGCTGCCTTCATACATCTCCTCCTACATGTCACTGCGTGAGTGCAGCTACAGCGTGCACTCTCAGAACATTATTAGTGTTCCTCAGTGAGAACTGTACTAGGCAAAAAGGCCTTCTCTTACTCTGCTCCTGTTTCCTGGAATATCTTGCAAAAAGATTTGAAACTCCTTACCTTGACCTCTCTAAGTAACTTTAAACATCTGTTAAGCTCCTGGCAAAACCCACGACATGTTCCTGTTTTTAGTTTTCTACACCGCCTCGTAATCTAATTTTTTTGTTGCTACCTTTTCTTTTAATTTTTTAATTACCATTTTATTTTCATTTGTAAAAAAAGAAAAAAGAAGAAAAAAGAAAGAAATTGTATGCATTCTTTATGATTGTCTATTGTTGTCATCGTTGTCCACTGTTATCATCATTCTTTGTTAAAATTCATGTCTCTTTTGTAAATGAGTCCTCGTGGCTCAATGGGACTAACTTGTATAAATAAAGGTTGAATGAATATATTACTCTGCTACTTCTAAATAATTATACAGTTATATATTATACTGTATATTTAATTTATAAGTAAATGGTAAAAGGTAAATGATGAGGGTTGTGGCAGGAAGGGCATTCGACATAAAACACTTTTGCCAAAACTACCGTATTTTCCGGTGTATAGGTCGCACCTTTTTATGGGCGGCCGTGGCGTAGTGGTAATGGCAGTCGTCCCCCGATCGGAAGGTTGGCGGTTCGAATCCCGGTTCCCCACACCATTTGTCGTTGTGTCCTTGGGCAAGACACTTAACCCCGAGTTGCTCCCGGTAGGACTGGAAAGCACCTTGCATGGTAGTCTGCCACTACCGGTGTATGAATGTGTGTAGCATTCAATGTGTGTAGCACTTTGAGATTTTCACTAATGAAAAGTGCATTATAAATTGAATTCATTAATAATAATTATATAATAATAATTATGTGCTGGTGAAGATTCTCAGTCGTCCAGGACATGATGAAATCAAAAAAGGCGTTCAATACAGGATCAACTGGACTTTATTTGTTTATTTACAAATAAAGTCCAGTTGATCCTGTATTGAACGCCTTTTTTGAATAATAATTATGTTTTTTTTCAAGGCCTGCGACCTATACACTGGTGCGACCTATATATGGCTTGTTATCACTTTCGGTGAACCAAATTTTTAAATCCAGCTCATTTCACAATTACGTTCATTTATTAAGGAAAAGTTCAGCTCAGACATATATTCGAGCCCCGGCCACTACACACCTTGGGGTGTCTATGAGTGCACATCTAATTCTCCAGCTCCCCGAGCGCTTTCTGGCTGCTCACTGCACCACCTGGTGGTGGTTGGGTTAAATGCAGAGACGAATTTCGTCTGTGTATGGGAAACATACACAGATGACAGACAAAGACATTATTATTATTATTATTATATTCTCTATAATTTTTATCAAACAAATAATTGTTTTTAAGTGTTAATCTTCTTAAAAGCCTTGCTGTGCGCTCCTGTGGCAGACATTTGCAGCAGAGCTAAACGTAGGTGCGACCTATACACCAGTGCGACCTATCTAGGGATTTTTCCAATCTATTGGTGATAATTGGACAATGCGACCTATACACAGGTGCGACCTATACACGAGAAAATACTGTAATATGTGAGTTCATTTACAACACCATACCAGATTGGTTGGAGCCCAGGTTAACAACAACCACCACCAGTGCTGATCTGGGTGAGAATTGTGGAAGCTAGACTTAGGTGAAAGGTGATGATTTGTGAACAGCAGTATGGTTTCATGGCAAGAAAGAGCACCACAGATTCCATCTTTGCTTTGAGGATGCTGATGGAGAAGTACAGATAGGGTCAGAAAGAACTCCATTGAGTCTTTGTGGATTTAGAAAAAGTATATGACAGGGTGCCTAGGGAGGAGGTGTGGTATTGCATGAGGAAATCTGGAGCGGCAAAGAAGTATGTTAGACTGGACATGTATGAGGACAGCAGGACAGTGGTGAGAAGTGATATTGGGGTGACAGATAGCTTCAAATTGGATGGGATTGTATCAAGGATTGACTCTGGGCCCCTTCTTGTTTGCTCTGGTGATGGACCGACTAACAGAAGAGGTCAGGCAGGAATCCCCATGGACTATGATGTTTGTAGATGACATTGTGATCTGTGGTGAAAACAGGGAACAGGTGGAAGAGAACTTAGAGAAGGGGAGGTGTCATGTTTCACCTCCCTCTGCTCCCTGCCATGCCCACTTCCCCGCTGCTAATCAGCGCTCATGCCCTGCACCTGCCTCATGCTCTATTTAGGAGCCCCACCCACACCAGGCCTCTGCCAGATTATCAAACCCTTTATGGTGCTAGAGGTCCAGCGCNGAACTTAGAGAAGGGGAGGTGTCATGTTTCACCTCCCTCTGCTCCCTGCCATGCCCACTTCCCCGCTGCTAATCAGCGCTCATGCCCTGCACCTGCCTCATGCTCTATTTAGGAGCCCCACCCACACCAGGCCTCTGCCAGATTATCAAACCCTTTATGGTACTAGAGGTCCAGCGCTTCAATCAAGTTCTTGCCTGATTCTCTTACTTTGACCCCACACCCATTTATTTGATACAATGCTCTGCCTGCTCCTCATCTTTTCATTCATTCAACATTTATTTGTACAGGTTAATCCCACTCAGCCTCGGGGACTCATTTACAAGAGAGACCTGATTTGAACAAAGAGTGATGACAACAGTGGACAACAAAGATAACAATAGACAATCATAAAGGATGCATACAAATTACAATTAATTAATTAAACAATTAATTAATTAAATAATTAATTAATTAATTAATTGGTTTATATACTGTATTTACTTTTTTAACAAGTGAAAATAAAATGGTAGTTAAAAGGAAAAGTAGCAACAACAAAAAAACCAGATTGGTTGTAAGGCAGTGTAGAAAATCAAAAACAAGAACTTGTCTGTTACTATTTTGTTTTTTTACATTTTAATATTTTTGTTGGATGTAACTGGGACCCTGTGTACACAATTTCGTTCCATCACATGTACCACATGTGGTGTGAATGAAAAATAACTTTGAATCCTTGAATACTTGAATCAGTTTACCCACTGTCCCTCCTCTGAACATGTCCAAACCATCTCAGTTTGGCCTCTCCAACTTTACAAAACAAAACAAACAAATTGTAGAAACTTTTCATCATTTCCTTCGAAATACTTTTTCAATCTGAGGAGCTGTAATCAGCTCAGTCTTATAAATAACACCTTCTCACAGTGGATCAACCAGTTTGCTGCTGACAGCCAAAACCAGCAGCAACCTGGTTGATCCACTGTGAGAAGGTGTTATTTATAAGACTGAGCTGATTACAGCTCCTCAGATTGAAAAAGTATTTCGAAGGAAATGATGAAAAGTTTCTACAATTTGTTTGTTTTGTTTTGTAAAGTTGGAGAGGCCAAACTGAGATGGTTTGGACATGTTCAGAGGAGGGACAGTGGGTAAACTGATTCAAGTATTCAAGGATTCAAAGTTATTTTTCATTCACACCACATGTGGTACATGTGATGGAACGAAATTGTGTACACAGGGTCCCAGTTACATCCAACAAAAATATTAAAATGTAAAAAAACAAAATAGTAACAAGATCTAAAAAAGAACTAAGAAAAATGTTTACTATAAACACACAAAGCACCAGTAGGAAATAAAAACAATATGCCGAACAGCAGCACAAACATGAGTTTGTGTGAGCAGATGAGCACGAATGAACACAGCAACATGAAACAGATCAGCAGCAACATGAAACAGATCAGCAGCAACATGAAACAGATCAGCAGCAACATGAAACAGATCAGCAGCAACATGAAACAGATCAGCAGCAACATGATGACAGTGAATATCCGGTTAGAGAGTCATGAGTCTAACAGCCTCAGGGTAGAAGCTGTTCCTCAGTCTAGTGGTTCTACACTTAATGATCCTCAACCTCCTGCCTGAGGGGAGCAGGGCAAAAAGTGTGTGTGCTGGGTGAGTGGGGTCCTTCATGATGCAGGTGGCTCTCTTCCTGCATCTGGAGGTGTAGATGTCTGTGATGGTGGGGAGACTGACTCCAACATCTTCTGTGCAGCCTTCACCACTCTCTGCAGAGCTTTTCTTTCTGCAGCTGTGCAGCCTCCATGCCACACGTTGATGCTGGAGCACAGGATGCTCTCCACTGCACACCTGTAGAAGGAGGTGAGGACAGAGCTTCTCAGACCAGCTCGTCTCAGCCGTCTGAGGAAGTAGAGTCTCTGATGACCTTTCTTGATCTGGCTGGTGGTGTTGTTGTCCCGGCTGAGGTCGTCATTCAGGTGTATACCCAAATACTTGTAGCTGGAGACCACTTCTACCACAGATCCTCCTATGTTCAGGGAGGGGGTGGGTGTGTTTGTTCCTTCAGAAGTCCACAATCATCTCCTTTGTCTTCTTCACATGTGAAGGTTATTCTCTTTGCACCAGCTCTCCAGGTGTTCCACCTCCTGCCTGTAGCTGGACTCATCATTGTTTGTGATGCATCCAACCACCGCTGTGTATCTGCAAACTTTACAATATGACAGCCTGAATGGGTAGGTGCACAGTCATACATGAGCAGAGTGAACAGGAGAGGGCTCAGCACATATCCCTGAGGGAAGCCAGTGCTGGGGGTTATGGTGGAGGAGGTGAAGTTGTGTATCCTCACAGACTGTGGTCTGTTTGTTAAGAAGTCTAGGACACAGTTGCAAATGGAGGGGCTTAGTCCTATCGTGAGTAGTTTGTCCATCAGTGTTTGGGAGCTCATGGCATTGAAGGCAGATGTGAAGTTGACAAATAGCATATGGATGTAGGAGTCCTTCTGCTACAGGTGGGTGAGAGCAGAGTGGACCACAGAGGAGATGAGATGGTAGAAGGATATTAGAAATACAGCTACCAGGAAAAAGAAAAATAGGAAGGCCAAAGAGGAGATATATGGATGTAGATAGAGAGGACATGGAAATTGTTGGGGTGAGGGCAGTTGATACAGAGGACAGAGTGCAATGGAAGAGGATGGCTCGCTGTAACAACCCCTGAAGAGGGAAAAACTGAAAGAAGAAGAAGATAATTAAAAATAAGAATAGTTGGATAAAAATTTCTAGACAATCATAAAACAATGCCTTAGCAATAGAGGCAATATCACAAGCCATCCATGCCCTAAATCTCCATCTTCACAGGTGCAGCCATTTGCACTCATTTAATCCCAAAAAAAACTGTTGATCAATCATTGCAAAGCCAATGACAATGCAAAGGGGAATACCCTGATGCATGCTCAATAATCCAGAGGGGGAATAACAATAACAAAGATGGTGTGTCATTTTTCACCACTTTTATTGTCTATCCAACAGATCTCACTTGTAAATGGGTCTTCGAGGCAAGTGATTTATCTGTTTAAATAAAGGTTGAATGAAAAGAGTGTGGGCAGTACTTAAGGGCTGAAAATACATTGTATGTGCAATAGTATTTGGCAGAGCTGTCATTTCTAACCCAAACCTGAAACACGGTCCGAACCGACCAGGATTAGGGCCGGGCCATTATAGTGTGATTAATGGGCGGGGCGGGCCGGTGTTGGGCTTTTAATTAGGTCAGGATCAGCCATGATCAAATTATATGATTACATGGCCTGCCATACTTGAGCTGACTGGCCTTGAAAGATGTGAAAAGTTCAGTTATGCTTCAAATGGGACTGTACTGTCAGGCAGTGATCCATCACCCAAATGGACGTTCATTCTGACACTGCACTCAGCGGACGCGTAAGGCTAATGACCCAAACAGGTGAGATCCACAAGCAGACGTGTCAGAACTGTCCGCGTGTCTCAGTAATTCAGAAGAATGTAGGCAGAAACGGGGTATGAATGCTTCTTTACGGCCATGAAAGTGCAAACATCTCTCATCTCTGAATCTTATGCCACTTTTATTCAGCTGCGCGTCCCCGACCGTTAATAACTAATTAAAAATGTCAGGGGGTTTACGGGTTCTGACCTGTAATTACTGTTAATTTGCCGGGTCAGGTGGGGTTCAGGAATTATAACTGCAGGCTGGGTCTGATCAGATATTTAGGGCCCAAATGCAACTCTAGTATTTGGACAACTGAGCATCACATGAACTACACAGAGTTGGTCACCCTTTTCTCTCCACTCATCTTTTAAGACTTTCCACAATATTTTGGAGAGTTTCTATGGGAATTTGTGCCTATTTATTCTGTAAAGAATTTATAAGGTCAGACACTGATGCTGCATGAGCAATTTATCTTGAGTCAGGGTTCTGTGTGTGTCGATCAAGTTCTTCGTAATTAAACTAATCATCCAAGTCTGTTTAGCCCTTGCTTCATGCACTTGGGCAAAGTCATGCTGATATAACAAAAGGCCTTTTGCCAAAGTGTTGCCACAAAGGCAAAAGCACAACATTGTCCAGAGTGTCTGGGTCTGCAAAACCTTCAAGACTTATCAAAGTCAAAGTCAAAAGTCAAAGTCAACTTTATTGTCAGATCTGCAATATGTACTGTACAGGACATACACAGGACCGAAATTGCGTTTCTCTCAGTCCCTCGGTGCAACAGTAAACATCTAAACATTGAAACACTGAAACATATAATAATAGACATAAGCATAAAATAGTAAAACTAACACTGTCCTGAGTTTTTGCATAGTGGTATAAGAGTATGAAAATTTACACCAACTCTAAAACTAAAACTAAAACATTAAACATTTAATGAACATAATACTGTCCTGAGTTTTTGCATACTAGTATAAAAAAAGAGTATAAAAAGTATAACTAAAATAAACTAAAGGTTTCTAGCATTGACATTTGCAAAGTGGCAAAGCAGCGTATGAGTTAATGTACACAGTACATGCACGAGGTAGTAGTTGATGTTGTTATAGAGGCAAAAAGTGGCATATGCAGTAAGGCACATTGGGCATCCTAAACAAGACCGGTCAGAGCACACTGTATATGTATCAGCAGCGGTGCAGATATTAGAGTAGTGTAAATGTAAACAGTAGCAATTAAATATAAGCAGTAGTAATAAAAGTAAACAGTATTAATAAATGTAAACAGAGAATGTAAACAGTACCATGACTATAGGCAGCGATGCAATACAAACATCAGTGCAAGTATGAGAAGTAGTGCAAACTGTATGAGCACATGACCGAGAGTTTAGTGAATAACCCGTCTGATGACACAGAGTCCAGTGCCAAAATCTTTGTGTTGAGTGGTAATGTGTGAGAAAGTTTTAGTGTTAAGGCAGTTCAAATGGGAGAGGGGGCAGAGCAGGCAGAGTGTTTAGCATCCTGACTGCCTGATGAACAGAGCTGTCTCTCAGTCTGCTGGTTCGAGCCTGGAGACTCCTCAGTCTCCTCCCTGATGGCAGCAGTCTGAAGCAGCTGTGTAGTGGGTGTGTGGGATCACCTGCCATGCAGAGGGCTTTCCGAGTGAGGCATTTGCTGTCTTATCCAAAATAATGAGCCGAACCCAAATCCTGACAAAAACAAGAATTCAGCAATTAACAGGTGTGTCCAATCCCTTTTTGCTAACAACACCTGCTAACGCTGCAAACAAGACCACACTGCTAACAGAACAAAACCCACGCTGCTGAAAGAACATCATTGCTAACCAAACCACACATGTAGATTTTTTTATTTTTTACTTTTGGCGCCTTGTTTCTGTATTTTTTGCTGCAAGCTTTGGTATTTGTTGTTGTTGTTTTTTTTGGCAAGCCGAGACGGTTCTTTTCGTCCTCAGCATTTCCTTGTATTGTGGACCATGTGTTGATTGGCATCTGACAAACAAATCAAACCTGAAAAAGTCTATACAGTGTAAGGGTGTCATGTCTGCAAGTGGTCTTCAGTTTTACTCATCAGTATGAGCTCACTAATGCCGGGTACCCACCGAACGCGTCCAAACGCTCCTGCCTCCCCCTTTTGGCCGCTTGTCACTGTTCACACTGATGCCACTGAAGACGCGTCTGATGACGCGCACTGGGAGGAGGCAGAGGAGGGGGTCTGATGCACACCGGGCAGATAAAATCAGCTGCACGTGAGCCTCGTTACTTGAGTGGGTTTTCTACGAGCCGAACTGCAGCTCCAAAAGCCTTTGTTGAGATTAAAACTTTTTTTTATGTTTGGGGTGATCGTACGCTCGAGCGGACAGCAGCAACTGTAAAAATGCCAAGTTTCTTACCGGAGGCTGGTTTCTTCATGGAGGCTCGATGGGATAAGTTTAAAAAGTCCAAAAAAAGTCCTGTTGTTGTTGCGTCATCACATAGCAGAGTCTCTCCCAATTGGTTGCTGCGACGCGTCGAGAAGCGTCGAGCAACAAAAGGTCAACTAGGCGAACTTTTGCGGCTCGACGTTGCTCGACGTTTCGGCTGCATCGCGTGCACGGAAATGAACTGCCGCGCCGCTTCAAACACTCAAAACGCGCCGCTTCACGATTTGACGCACCTCGACACATAGACTTTCAATGTAAACCGGACGTTTCCGCTGCCCGAAACGCGTTTGGTTGGTACCCGGCATTAGTCTAAAGCACATATCACATCAGTGACAAAGAAATCAAGTAAATGTCTGATGTTAATGTTGTTATTGATCTCAGGGATTCAGCCCAACCCAGGTCCATCCATTAACTACAGTACTCCCAGTGAGTTTAAAAATAATTCAGGTCTCCATTTTCTGCATGTAAACGCTCGTAGCCTTCTAAAAAAACTTGATGAATTTAAAATCCTAATCAGTTCTTCTGGGGCAGATGTGATTGTTATCTCTGAAACTTGGCTCAACAAATCTGTTTTGAAAAATGACCTGGCAATCAATGAATTTAAGATCTATCGTTGTGATCGTAATAAAAGGGGAGGTGGAGTCGCTATTTACATCAGAGACTCTTTGGCTGCCAGGATTGCGTCTAAAAAAACAATCGCAAACCAGTTTGAGGCTTTAGCTGTGAACATCAGTTTGAAGGGAGGTCAGATCTTAACTGTTGTAGGTTGTTATCGTCCCCCCTCCGCAATACCTGAAGCTCTGTCCTCCCTGACTGAATTCATAGGAAATTTAAAACACAATGAGATTGTTATGGTAGGAGATTTCAACATTGATTGGAATAAGTCGACCCCCCTCTGTGATAAATTCAAGGAATGTTGCCTATCTCTCAATCTAACACAACTTATCGATTCTCCCACCAGACCAAACAAAAAATGTCCCGAAAAATCTTCCACCTTAGATCTGTTTTTCACAAATGCACCTCATAAATTTCCTGGTACAGGTGTATTTGCTAACATTTTGAGTGATCATTCCGTAATAGCAGCTCTTAGATCTACTAAACTTCCACCTGCTAAGCCCAGAATAATTCAAAAAAGGGATTTGAAACGTTTCTGTGAACAGTCATTCCTTTGGGATCTATCCCACTTTGATTGGCAACGTATTCTACTAATCAACGACGTGAACACCGCTTGGAACTATTTTCATAATAGTTTCATTTTCTTTGTAAACAAACACGCTCCTTTCCGGCAGTTCAGGATAAAGGGCCGTGACAGCCCCTGGTTTACTCCTGAACTAGCTGACCTCCTGCACAGGAGAGATCATCTTTGGGCCGCAGCAAGAAAATCAGACTCAGACTCTGATTGGTTGAAATTTCGGCAGCTGAGGAATAAATGTACAACTGCCATCAAAGCTGCAAAACGTAATTACTTCTTATCTCAGACCTCCAAAAATCTTAACGACCCTAAAAAATTCTGGAAAACCATCAAATCTCTCTCAGGCATCCCCCAATCATCTGACCTCCCATCACAATTTCTTGTTGACTCTGTTCCTGTGTCAAATAAGCACGAGATCCTGAACTGTTTCAACAAACATTTTGTTGCTTCTAGTTCATTATTTGACACAGTTACAAATGGAAAATCAGCCACTTCATCTAATAATCAAACTTCTACAAATCAAATCCCTCCTACAAGTCAATCCTCAGTTAATCACACCTTCTCTTTTTCTCCGTTCTCAGTCAGTGAGGTAAATAAACTGTTAAAAGATCTTGATCCTAAAAAATCTGCAGGTCCAGATGAACTTCCACCTTATTTCTTAAGGCTGGCTGCTCATATCATCACAGTCCCTGTGACCCACATCTTTAATCTGTCCATAAGCCAAAACACCATTCCGGATGCTTGGAAAACAGCCTTTGTTCTTCCTTTGCTGAAGGGAGGTGATCCCACCTCACTGAACAATTATCGACCGATCTCTAAACTCTGCATTTTAGCCAAGGTTCTAGAAAAACTGATAAACTCTCAGATCAAAAATTATCTGGACTCATTTAACATCTTACCTCTCCATCAATCTGGTTTCAGGAAAAAACACAGCACAACAACTGCTTCTCTGAAGGTTCTTAATGACGTTGTTGAAGCATTGGATGCTAAGAATTATTGTGCTGCACTTTTCTTAGACCTGTCTAAAGCTTTTGACACTGTGGATCATAACATCCTGTGTCATAAGCTCTCAGAAATCGGTTTCTCTGATCACACAATCGGTTGGTTTTCTAACTATTTTTCCAATCGGAGGCAATGTGTTCAACATAACGGTACTTCTTCCAGCTATTTAACAGTTAAAAATGGTGTACCACAAGGCTCAGTTTTAGGACCAACCCTCTTTACAATCTACATAGCTAATGTAGGTCAGAGCATCCCTGATGCATCCTTACATTTCTATGCTGATGATACAGTTGTTTATTGCCGAGCTAAAACAGTAGCTAAGGCTTTCCAGTTACTGCAATCCGCTTTTGACATCATTCAGTCAGATTTGTTCCGTCTCAAACTTGTCCTAAATGCTGATAAAACAAAAGGGATGTTTTTTTCAAGTAGGAAGTCGGTCCCAGCAGATCTTCCTCTGATTTTATCCTCAAATGGTGTCCCTATTGAGTTTGTTGATTCATATAAATATTTGGGTATCCTGGTCGATTCATCTCTCTTTTAAACTCCACGTGGAAAACCTAGTGAAGAAACTGAAAGTTAAACTGGGTTTCTTTTTCAGAAATAAATCATGTCTAACACTGAATGCTAGGAAACGCCTTGTATCTGTGACTTTCCTTCCCTCCATTGATTACGGTGACATTCTCTACATGAATGCTCCTACAAGCACCCTGCGGATGTTGGATGTTGTCTATCATGGTGCACTAAGATTCATAACTGGCTGTGATTATCGTACCCACCACTGCACCCTGTATTCACTGGTTAATTGGACATCATTAACCTCACGCAGACTCTTCCACTGGTACATTTTCATCTTTAAATCACTTCTTGGTCTGCTGCCCTCATACATCTCCTCCTACATGTCTTTGCGTGAGTGCAGCTACAGCGTGCGCTCTCAGGACATGATCACCTGCAGTGTTCCGTCAGTGAGGACTGAACTTGGAAAAAGGGCCTTCTCCTATTCTGCTCCTGCTTCCTGGAATATCTTACAAAAAGATCTGAAGCTCTCGGCCCTGACCTCTCTAAATGGTTTTCAGAATCTGTTGGAATCCTGGCAAAAACCAATGCAGATATGTTCCTGTTTTTGATTTTGTACATCTACCTTATAATGTTTTTGCTAGTTTTTGCTACTTTTTCTTTTTCTTTTGTTTATTGTTTAATGTATTTGTATTTGTATCATTGCTGTTCATCATTCTTTAGTTTGTAGCAGGTCGCTTTCATAAATGAGCCCTCGAGGCTCAATAAGATTTACCTGACTAAATAAAGGTTGAATGAATATGTCAAAGTCAAGACCTGCGGGCCAGATCCGGCCCGCAAATTAATTATTTATGGCCCCCTGGATGATATTTAATTACTATTAGAAACGGCCCGCAGGCCACAGCTGCCCGCTGGTGTTTTGCACGCACCAACACTACATTCCCCACAATGCAACGGTAGTAGGGATGGGGCCGATCCGATCCGGAATCGTGTCTCATGAACCCAGAGTAATAAGACCCGCCTCACATTCAGGAAATCCATTTCATAGTTCACAGCCAGCTACAGCGTGCAGACTCACTATGAGTAGCACTTTAGCTAACAGCTAGCCAACTTTTTATCGTGACATGTCCGCTGCGTGGAAGTATTTTACACCAAACACCACAAGACAGCAACGTGCGATGTCTGCAGAGCCATAGCGCCACATTAAACCGCGGTCAAGTTAGTTTTACGTTGGACATTCGAGCTCTGGGGCTTCACCGGGACGCCACTCTCGCTGAACCGAAACAGTGAGACCGACCTCAGCCAGCCGCATCCAGTCCGACCCGCTGTCTTGCCCGTCTCGTAGGAGGGACAGGCTGAGAGCGGCTGACCAAAATCAGAGTGCCCACCCCGTATTGAACAAGAAAAACACACAGCTGAAGCCACGGAGCTCAAATGTTTATCGAGCAGTTGCTAAACTTCATCATAATTAATGACCAACAGCTATCAGCTGTAGAAAATGAAGGATTTCACAGCTTGATACTTGCAGCCAACAGTAAACAATCATAAAAAAGCATATTAATTAAAAATCATAAAAAAACTGTATTAAAAAAACAAAACAAAACATGCACAGCTACTTTATAAAACAATATAAAATACTAAAAGCAGGAACATGTCTGTGGTGATTTATGCCATGAACTTAGCAGATGTAAAGCTATTTAATATTTTATTTAATTTATTTATTAATTCATTTAAAAGAGACAAAATAAAACAGATTCATCAAAAAGAAAACATTGAATGAAAAACGTGCAGAAAGAAGAAGAAAAATTCTTATATCACCCCCTTATAATAAACATTGAACCAGTCCGGCCCTTGACTTGTAGCATATTTGTTTTTTTGGCCCTCGGTGTATTTGACTTTGACACCCCTGGTCTAAAGCATAGCTGAGGCAACACTACAGCAAGTTTCAAGTGCAAAGTATACCTACAAAATGTTAAACCATGTGAAACCATATGACAGAGAATATTTAAATATGAAAAATAATTTAAAGAAAAAACTGTATACTCAATGACCTCTGTTTTGTTCATGTAGGTTATAGTTTGTATCCTACATCCATCTCTGTTACATTGCCCTTCTGCAAGCACCCTCTCTAGCTTTACCAATACGCATTTAAACATATATACACAGTGTGCTACTGGGGCTATCACTCACCATTATGGAAACTGGGTCAGGGAGTGGTGGGCAAGTGGAGAGGGTCAGTAATTATTTTTATCATTATTAATTTCCACCTCAAGGTTACGCCAGGGCTTTTTTTGTCTGCTTCAATCTTTATTTCAACCCCCTACAAACATGAATACACAACATCACTACCAGTATCTTTGAAAGAGCTACGTACCAAACAAGTCAGAATAGAGGGTGGGGGCACAAAAGAAGAAAGACCTCAAAGGGACAGAGTGAGAATGATATGAAGAGAGAGTTGTGGAGGCAGATGGGATGGATGCATTGCTTTATCACTCAGTGAACACTAATTTACACTAACAGGTTGTTTACTTAATATGGCAAAGTCTATTGAAAGCCTGGGTGTTGCAAGAGGGGGAGGAAGTAGTGAATGAGAAAAGTGAAAGAGATGCCCCGCAGGAGCACTTCATCTGTGATGGTTTGCACACTCCAATTAGTTCAATGAAAGACTTGACCCTCTTAAAGGAGTATAAGAAGGGGTTTGTTCAATTAAGCTGCAATCACACCAAAATCTTTCCCAGTGGGTCAGCAAAAAAGAAATGTTTCTGGTGTTTCAGCAAGACACTCACATAAACATACAATATTGAGTTTTTTTTTCTTTTTTTCATAAAATCCAAAGATGCTTTTTTTTTCATTGTGCTGTTTTGGACTGACATGTCCAGGGTGTACCACTGACTGAAATGTTAAGCATTACAGTATATCAGCTTTTCCCTGACCACCAAACAC
>JBBPBX010045974.1:0-26780 GCA_038048925.1 Garcialebias charrua | reverse complement strand
GGTTTATTATACGTCCACTGTAGTATAATTTGTATATAAAATTGTGATTCTCAATTCAAGTCCTCAGGCCTCCCTGCTCTGAATGTTTTAGATGTGCCTATTCCAGAACAGATGATCCACATGATTGCATGACATCTTCTGCAGCCACCAAGTCCTGCAGAAGCAGGTGTGCAGAGGTAAAGTAACATATGCAATAAGGCTAGTAAAAAGAATATATATATATACAGCAGTAGTGTAGATATAAAAAGTTGTGTAAAAGTAGTGCAATTTGTCCTCAGTACTTAAAACTTCTTCTTGGACCTGCTCCCCCAGGTGGGACCCTGGAAGAGGACCAGACTTAGCTTTTTTAGATTTTTCTACCTGGATTATTGAGCATGCATCAGGGTGTCCCTGGAAAAGTTCAGAGTTCAGTCACACACTTCTACTGGAGGTGATGTGGTGGATTTCCCTGAAGAACACAGACTTAGCTTTTTTTAGATTTTTCTACCTGGATTATTGAGCATGCATCAGGGTGTCCCTGGAAAAGTTCAGAGTTCAGTCACACACTTCTACTGGAGGTGATGTGGTGGATTTCCCTGAAGAACACAAAGAGGTAAAAAAGAAAGAGTTAATAAGATTATAATTTTAAATTAAAAAGTTATATAGATTATAATATTAATAAAACAGCAATACCTCTTCTTGAATGGTTGTTATGAGGCGGTTAAATCGCTCGGTCATCATCATCATCAGAGCTCCAGGGCTTGTTGACATCAATTTTATTTTTTTCATAAAGTGATGAACTTTGTTACTTTCGGTTCTGGAGCGGAGCTTCAAAACAGTCTGAAGTGTTGACATGAGTTGTTGTGCGTCATCATCAACATTCTATCGGTAATAAATCTGTTTGTATTAAAGTAAAGATGTGTGAATTATGTGTGAAATAGTCACACCCCAGAGACATTGCAAAGCATGCTGGGTAGGAATTATGTGTGCAGTGTTTCTGATTGTATCCGATGTTTCTGAGTGTGAAATTGTGTTTTTCACGTTATTTTCCTATTCTGGTTTTGTTTGGCATTTATGTTAAAGTCTGTTATTGGCTGTAAACTAACACCATGAGTCAGAGACTGCTTGAGATGGGGGTGTGAAGGTGATGATGGCATCACTGACTGAGTGGTGCTTAGCTTTGTTTTGCTATGCATGGCATAGCTTTGTAAAAATGTACTATCTTTAAAAAAAATTGTAGACTTGAATTTACTGGATTTAAGTTTAGCAGGAGCTAATTCTGTCAAAGGTTTTTAAAGTTGGCAAAAATATGAATCTGCTACATGGAACGTTAGCTCCGCGATTAACTGGTTAGCGGAAATGTGCCCACAACTGCCCCTAACAAAACAAAATGCTTATATTTTTGTTTAGGCATGATACAGCTTGTTTTTAAACACCCTCAAAATCCAGTTGTTTTCCAAAGAATGCCATGGAAAGGTTTTAGAAAGTTTCAGGAAATTTACCCCAAATATTCTGCCTCTTTGCAACCCTAATCCGAACATTCGTGAAACCAAAATACAGTATGCATCAATTTGTCTGAAAAAATTGTGAAAAGTCGTTGTCCTCAAACTTATCAGAGTTTGAGACCCTGATAAGTTTTTGTGTGGAAATCTGTTTATGTGCTTCATGTTGGTTTTTTGTTTGTTTTTTTGACTCAAAGACCTAAAGTCGTATTCCGTGTGCCTTACATTCAAGTAACAGTGCTTTATATTTATGCCTGTTGGTAATGAGTTTATATTTTACTTGTTTCATACTGTAGTTGCTGATATTTTGACGCTGTGAGCTCAAAGACCTTCAAGCCTCCGTCCTTTCACTCCTCTCATTCTCATTAGTGTGCACTCTGTTATGTCCTCCACTGATTGTGCAGATTTATTTTTTTAGTTGTGATTATTATTTACTTACCTTGTAAGGGAAGGTGTATAGCCCGGGGTGCTGCAGAGACAGGAGCAGATGAATTGTGAATTGCTTTCACTTGGATCCCTGCAGAGCAACCAGGACATCTGATGCCACTGTAGGTAGTTGAGAAGTTCTGTAACCATGACAACTGTTGTGGTGCGGTACGAGACAGTGTTATACAGTCGTATTTTCTGTGAGTCCTTTCAGCAGAACTGTTTGTTGATTCGTGGACATGTGAAAGAGCTTTCCCTCAGTTCACCTTCATACTGTGTTTGTAGAACATTGTGGCCATTCTTTCTTCTTATTTTTTCTTCTTCATTTGGCTTTTTCCCTCATCAGGGGTCACCACAGCAAGTCATCCTCCTCCGTCTCACTCTGTCTTCACTCCAACTGCCTCCATGTCTTCTCTAGTGGCATCCATATACCGTATTTTCCGGTCTATAAGTCTCACCTCTCTATAAGTCGCTTTGTCCAATTATTGGCAATAAATTGGAAAAATCCATAAACTTGTCGCGCCTCTATTTAAGTCGCATCTATTATGCATCACCGCTGACGCGTCGCGTATGTTACGCGTCAGCGGTGACAACCCGAAATGTGGACCGGTGGTTAGCTCTGATGCAAATGGCTGCCACACAGAAGGACTTTAATAAGATTAACACGGTAAAAAACAATTATTTGTTTGCTGAAAATTATAGCAAAGATGTGTCTTAGCTGAACTTTTCCTTAATAAATGAACGCAATTGTCAAATCAGCTGGATTTAAAAAGTAGTTTTGCTACGAGCACCCGCACGGGTGGGACCGCAGCATTTTCTTTAAAATTTAGCAAAATAAATGCTTAAAAATATATATTTCTTAGCTGACATTATAGCACAAGTGTTCCTGAGCTTAACCGTTCCTTAATAAATTCACGTAATGGTCAAATCTGCTGGATTTAAATTGTTTCGCTTTGACATCTTCCAAACGTCGTGTGCGCTGCGAAAATAAATAATAAATAAATCGAATTTTAGCTCAAAAACATACAGCTAAAAGTTTGTAAATGTCCATCTAGTGATTACTTTCTGTAAGTTTGATCAAAATCTGTCTTGTAGTTCATGAGTTATTTACATAAATAGTACCCATTTACAGTAAATACGGAGCTATATAAGTTAACACGATCAACGAAGCTAAAACATCGAATTTTAGCTCAAATATCTCATAAAGCTAACAGTTTGTAAATGTCCACCCAGTAATTACTTTCTGTAAGTTTCAACAAAATCTGTCCTGTGCTTTAGTAGTTTATATCTCCAGAGCAGGAGGCCGGGCAGCGACAGAGTAAGTCCAACCAGAGGAGGCTGCCGTCGGACACATGAGCTGGAAACGGTCGATGGACTCTCTGGAAATGTCAGAGCTCCAGAGCAGGAGGCCGGGCTGCGACAGAGTCAGTCCAACCAGAGGAGGCTGCCGTCAGACACATGAGGTGTACCCTAGCGGCCGAAAGTGGTACTGCACCATTTTTTTGCCAAAATGAAAAACGGTCATATCTGAGCCAAAAATTGGTCTAAAAATATGGGGGGAAAATCCAAAAACATGTCACACTGCTCAATAAGTCGCAGGGCATGCAAATTAGGCAAAAAGGTGTGACTTATAGACCGGAAAATACAGTACTGTATCTCCTCTTTGACTTTCCTCTTTGTCTTTTTACTGACAGCTGTATTTCTAACATCTTCTACCATGTCTTAAATGGTTTACCTTGTCTTATATTTTACTTGTTTTACTACCATCAAAGTAAGGAAATATGGTCAGTTTGTCCTCCAGCAGTCTAAGCCTATTGCAGTGTAACTAACAGATAGCTCAGAAAACCCAAGCCAACCTTAGGATTTAAAAAAAAAAAAAGTATTTATTCTTAGAAGTAGACATTGTCAGAAACTGGAAGTTGGTTCGACAAAAGAGGAGCCTGATAACGGAAATCTCTGCCTCCCTGATACTTTTAGAAAACATTAGGAACCACAAGTAAACCTGCAGTCAGAGAGTGAAGTGCTCTGTTTGAAAAATATGGAACAATTAGATACTGTATTTAATAAAAGATGGAGCTTGGATGTTGAGAGTAAGATTTAAAAGTTATGTTCTGAAATTGACAGGGAGCCAAAGGAGAGAAGCTAAAACTGGAGAAAGCTCTCGTGCTAACACTCATCAGAACTCTAGAAGCAGCACTTTGGGTCAACTCAAGACTTTTTAAAAGTTTTTTTTTTTTTTTTAAGACGACAGCATCCAGTCTAGAAATAACAAAAGCATGTACCAACCTTTCTGTATCATTTTGGGACAAGATGTTTCTAATTTTAGTGATTTTGTTCAGGTGGAAGAATGTTTTGAATGTGGAAGTTAAAGGACATGACCCACCATGTTTTCAAATTGCATCGCCATTAATATTTAATAGTTAATTAAATAATGAAACAGGAGCGTTTATTTATATTGTAGAGAAATAAGGCTAAATGTGTTATTTCATGTTTTTTAGCAGTTTTTAGCAGCAGCTCCGGGAAAATCCGCCCCTCTCCATATATGGGCATTGACGTCACTGAAGTATCCGCCTTGAATGCATGCGGAGTTATAACAAGCATGCATCAACGTAGCTTCATTATTGCAGCGGTGTTATATCTCATTAAAAAGTTCTAAAAAATAAATAAAAACAGAGCGCTGGTCCAGCTGTACCCACAACTGCACCAGGAAATATTTAGAGATTCGCACATCCACGTAGGACACTAGTTTAATTCGCTCGCTCGCAATTCATTAATTTCCTCATGAAACCGACTCGGCTTTTTATTCTCTCCCCGTGACCTGTCAATCAATTCAGTGACAGGTCGGGAGTAGAGAATAAAAAGGCAGCTGACAGCTTTAACCGCAGCGGTGTTATATCTTATTAAAAAGTTCTAAAAAAGAAATAAAAACAGAGCGCTGGTCCTGAACCCACAACTGCACCAGGAAATATTTAGAGATTGCACATCCACGTAAGACACTAGTTTAATTCGCTCGCTCGCTACAAATTCATTAATTTCCTCATGAAGCCGGCTCGGCTTTTTATTAGCCCCTTTCATAAGTCAAACCCGCGCTATTCCCGCACAGACCAGTCCGGCTTTAATCCTCCTCGGGTCATTCATAAGACAACAGGTGAATGCGGGTAGGTCCCGCTCAAATAAACTTGTTCAGAAATGAAGCCGCAGCGCGGCTCCAAAAGAGGCGTGGAGCTGAGCTGAACTGGACCGCGACGTATTTATTGTGGGACAGACGTCAGACGTGTACAAGTTGTCGTGTCATTTTTAATATTTCCTCAGTAATAAATGTACAGCTGGCCAGCGCGCACAGACAGCAGCACCTCCGCTGCTCAGAGAGAGGGAAAAAAAAGCGAAACTAACTTTTACAAGTAGTCGTGTCGTGTCATTTTTAATATTTCCTCAGTAATAAATGTACAGCTGGCTCATAACCCTCTCACTCTCATAAGCCTCCATCGCGAACTCACTCCTGCCTTCTGAGTGGAGCCTGTATTTACGTCACTCCGGACTTCGGCAATCTTCGGCCGGGTTTCTTGTTTTTTTTTTTTTTACACTCGCCTGGCCCAAATGCAAAAATGAAAATAGACATCATATTCTACTACAGTAATTGTCCAATATGGTGAATTGTTACTGTCACGGTGGGTGTTGTCCTTTAAAGGACAAATCAAAGTAAAAAATCACACCAAGGTTTTACACGTTTGTACTAAAAGCCAAACTAATGGTATTCAGAGGAAGTGAAAGGCTAAACAGAGGACAGTTATGACTCCTCTTGATATGAACCCTTTTTGATAACTGTATCTCAGTTTCTCCAAACCTCTTGTTCATTCTGTTGCAACATGCAGGTCCTCCTACACAACTTTCTTCCCTCGCCTGCTGCTCTATCCTCTCTTCCACCTTTCTGTCTCACCAACTTACTTTTCTGTTCCTCATTGGTACTTTTATGGTTGCACTGCCCTCTCTTTGCTATGTTATCTTTCTTATCTATTTTTTTAATGCTTCCTTCTTCCTGTCCAGAAGATTTTGATATGCAAACTCACTTTGAATCCCTTTAATCTAGTCCCACTCCCCACAACCTTAAAACAAAGCCTCCCAACCTGAGTGGGCAGATGAAATACACATGCATGCACCACACTGCAACGTTTGCTTTTTTTCCTTTAAACTATGATAAAACAATACATGCTAGAAAATGAGTTTGCACAATTATTGAACTAAATGAATTTAGTGTCTGGCTTTAGAGCAGCTTTTACGCTAGAAGCTGGCTATAACCAGACATGGTTGTTAAACAGAACAATGTGAAAACATTTGCTCCTTTTATTTCAACCTGTCAAGTTTTGTGAGGATTTGAGGCAGATTGACATTCAACAGATTTAAATTTCATTCACATGTCAGAAAAATTAACCGTAAGCATGCCTAACATTAGTTGGAGCGTGTACAGATGTCTTGCTGTCACATCACAGTCCAATGCCTGAAGGGTTAGTGGAAGTGTGTTTGTCCCTGAACACTGTGTACCGTGTTGATCAGCCGAGGTCCCTCCAACTGTTTGCTTAGTAAATAATTTCATTTGAACTGTTCGCAGTGACTCGCACAAACTTTTTTACTCTCCTACTCAGAATTGGATTTGTTTATTTTTATTTTTGCACAATTTTGTAAACTAAAATGTGCTTTGGGACTTTCCTTGAAATGCAACAACAACAAAAAAGATCCTTCTGTCCCTCACACACACACATCTAGCATTGTGAGTCTAAACTAAATGCTTGAGATGCTCAGAGGATTTGTAGGATTGGATTTTGTTTTAAATATGTAACCTCTCATATGGAGACCCTTATATTGTGTAGTTGTTCTTGATGTATAGCAAACCCCATGGAGCTGGAACTCCTTTTCTTTCTGTTGAGAAAAAAGAACAAAAGTCGACATGCGTAGACCCAGGATCCGCTCGGGCTGAGAACTGATGAGCACCTCTGCTGCTGCTCAACAGGAACGAGAGCATTGTGTTTTACAGCAGCTGATAGGAATCTTAAATACAGCTCACTTGATAACAAGCAACATTCAGCGGGAAGTGGACTGGCTACAGAGGGTGGAAGTATGACACATTTTCCTTTTGGTTCACTGTTCTCCCCGACAGGTATGAAAAGTGGCTCACTTTTACGTTTATACGACTTAATTGCTGTCAGACTTACACTGCTTGGTAAAACCTGTTCAGCATCATTCATTGCAGGGATTTTCACAACACTTTAACTCAGCTGTGCATCATTGCAGGCTCGTGCGTGCATTGCTGCAGTTGCAAAATAGGTGCAGTTATCCCGTGCCTGTGTGTATTGACACTGTCATGTTTGCCCAAGCTTCATGGGATCTTGATAGATTATAACTTTAGAACTTACATAACTGCTGAAAGCAACTTTGAATTGATAGTGTGTATTTGTGTGGGTGTGTGTAATTTGCTGAATGTGACTTAACTGTATTAGTGTCTTGACATGTCAAATACCTCTCAGTTTAGCTGGAAAATGGCAAAGGTGGTGTATGAATACAACAGCTGTCAAACCACAAAAATTCACAGAAAGAAGCAATAAGGAGTATTTTATGTGTGTGTTTTATGGCTCCCTGTTCTTCAACAAAGATTTACAAGATAACTACAACTTTTTTTTTACTGCCCATCGTCGAGATGTTTATGGTGCGGTCACAAAACAAAAATAAAAACTGTGAAAATGCTGATCTTTGTGTTTAGAGTAACAAAGAGGGACAGGATCAGGAGAGACTATCAGGATTGAGGGAACAAAATAACGAGATGACATAGATTGAGTTAGTTTGGACGCGGCAGAAGGAGCTGCTTGGTATGTTTAGAGAAGGATGTAGAAGATGGAGCTGCCAGTCAGGCAAGAGGAAAAGAAAAACTAATTGAGCTGTGAGGGAGGATATGCAGGTGCTTCGCTTGACAGAGGAAGATGTAGAGGACAGGAGGAGACTGAAGACCAAAGAGCCAAGGTTCAAAAAGCAGATTGGGAGAGATTGAAATGTGGCCATCCTTCAATATTTTGTACACCATGAACGACATTGTAGACTGATTTCTAGTTCAAATGTGTTATCTACGGTGGCCCTGCCTGACGTGTAAATGAACAACATTTGGAAAAAAAAAAAACAGAATTACATTTGGAAAAAAATGCAACAAAAACACAACAATATTTGGAAAAAAAAAAATACAGAATTACATTAAGCCAAAGCGGAAGTGGCTGAAATCACATTTGGGAAAATGGAATTACATTAGATAAAACTGTACCAGTACTACATTTGACAAAACTGAATTACATTAAACCAAACCAGAAGTGGTGGTGGTGGGGACGTGTGTGTGTGTGTTTGTGTGTTTTTGGGGGGTAGCATTTTATAATTAAAAAAAATTACTTTATTAATATAAAACTATGCTGGCCCTGAGGTGGTTTAGCTTAATGTAATTCCATCCATTATCTTTTACCCGCTTCTTCCATTTTAGGTCATGGGGGTCGCCGGTGCCCATGTCCAGCAATCACAGTGCGAGGGGCGGGGTACACCCTGGACAGATCTCCAGTCCATCACAGGGACACATAGAGACAAATGAGACTAACGACCATTCACTCTCTCACTCTTAGAGACAATTTAGAGTTACCAATCAGTCTAACATGCATGTTTTTGGTCTGTGGGAGGAAACCGGAGTACACGGAGAAAACACACGCATGCACGGAGAGAACATGCAAACTCCACCCAGAAAGACCTCTGGACCGGGATTTCAACCGGCAACCTTCTTGCTGAGAGGTAGCAGCTCTACCAGTTGCACCACCATGCTGCCCTTAATGTAATTCCATTTTTTTCAAATGTTATTTTGTTTTTGTTACATGTGATTCCGGCCACTTCTACTTTGGCTTAATGTAATTCTGTTTTTTTGTTTTTTTGTTTGTTTGTTTTCAAATGTGATTCCAGCCACTCCAGTTTTGGCCACTTCTGCTTCGACCACTTCCGCTTTGGCTTAATGTAATTTTGTTTTTCCAAATGTAATTCCATTTATTTTTTTATTCCAATGCGAGTCCGGCCACTTCAGTTCTGGCCACTTCTGCTTCGGCCACCGTCCACTTCCGCTTTGGCCATTTCCACTTTGGCTTAATGTAATTCCGTTTTTTTTTTCTTTCAATTGTGATTCCGGCCACTTCAGTTTTGGCAAAATGTAATTCTGTTTTTCCAAATGTAATTCCGTTTATTTATTTATTTTTTCAAATGTGAATCCGGCTTCTTCAGTTTTGGCCACTTCCACTTTGGCCACATCCACTTTGGCTTAATGTAATTCTGTTTATTAGGGGCTGCCAATGCATTGTAAATGCTTGGAAGCAACCTATTGTTCTCCACCCAATAAGGGTTTCTTTATTTTTTTTATTTATTTATTATTCTTCCGTCTCCGTTAATGCGGCTCGTACCGTAACGTGCACCCCCACATAAGTTATATCAAAACGACCGGCCCGACTCCGAGATGTGTGCTATTACTTTTCTAAGCAATCGGAGTTACCACGGCAAAATATTTTGCTAACAAAAATCGTAAATTTCCCATAGGAAATGAATGGGACCTTGAGTTTTCAGAGAAACTGAGTAACATAGGGCGCCATTTTGGTTCAATATACAAGGCAATAGACCTTTTACCAGTTGACGTCATCACGCAAAGCTTGCCTGAAACGAGCGTTCTGATTGGACGGCAAAAAGCCGCGCCAATTTGAAACCGGATCTCGGGGGTTAGTAGGAAGGAGCCGGGTAGCTTTAATGATGGCGAGTAGTAATTTAGAAGCTTGTCTTCTTAAAATAGTGAACAACCGCTGGTCAAAATGCCTGAACATTGTGCCGCGGACACGAGAGGAGGAAACCGCACGCCCATACACATTGTCTTAGACAGGGTTGCTTTTTTGGCTACAGATGAACCGTGCGCGCGGCGGGGCTGCCTGAACCCCTTCACCCAGGCAGGAGCCACTAAGTCCCGGCTACACCTGATCCAGTGCGCCCTGGAGGTCCAGAACCGGCTGGACCCAGCCAGGAGCCACTAAGTCCTGGCTACAGATGAACCGTGCGCGCGGCGGGGCTGCCTGAACCTTCACCCAGCCAGGAGCCACTAAGTCCCGGCTCAAAAAATCATGCATTTACTGGTAGCTTAATGATTTTAGAAGATTCGGTTAACGGTTGGCTTATCAAACGTTTTGACATTCCACTCACCTGCTCTTCAGTGGGGCCGAAGGAAGAATCTCCTTGCATGTCGCAGGTCGAAACAGGCAGAAACCCCAACACACGCAGCGGACCGAAGAACAACGCGGTCTCGTCGAACCAGCTAGCTGCTGCTAGCTTAGCAGCTGTCCAGTAGCATTCCGCTGCGGGAGATCGTTCTCCGCCCTGTCTGTTTCCCATATCCAAGATGTAATGTAGGAACGTAATCCACGGAGCTTGGATCATTAATGTCCATGCCAGATAAAAAACGCACACACGTTGATGCTTCGTGCCGGGGTGAAATCCTGCCTGTACCGGCCGGCGGTGGTACTTCCTTCTTTTAGTCGCTCTACTCGACTTTCCCAGAGGGACGTTGTAAAACGAACAAGTCTCACCTTCTTCTTTTACTCGTTGAAGTTGCCTGGAACAATTATAAACACAACAGAAGTCCTTTTTCCCCATCGCAAACGAAGGCTGTACAGTATTGATAACACCAGAGTAACTCCCCGCGCTTACCCCAGACTTCCGGTAAATTCTGGAAAAATACGAGTGCGCATGCGCGATGACGTCAACTGGTAAAAGGTCTATTTACAAGGCAGGTTCAATACACAAGCTAGTTAGGTGAGACGGCCATTTTGACTCAAACTAGCTTATTAGGTGAGTCGGCCATTTTGAATCAAACAAGCTAATTAGGTGAGTCGGCCATTTTGAATCAAACTAGTTAATTAGGTGAGTCGGCCATTTTGAATCAAACAAGATAATTAGGTGAGTCGGCCATTTTGAATCAAACTAGCTAATTAGGTGAGTCGGCCATTTTGAATCAAACTAGCTAATTAGGTGAGTCGGCCATTTTGAATCAAACTAGCTAATTAGGTGAGTCGGCCATTTTGAATCAAACTAGCTAATTAGGTGAGTCGGCCATTTTGAATCAAACTAGCTAATTAGGTGAGTCGGCCATTTTGAATCAAACTAGCTAATTAGGTGAGTCGGCCATTTTGAATCAAACTAGCTAATTAGGTGAGTCGGCCATTTTGAATCAAACTAGCTAATTAGGTGAGTCGGCCATTTTGAATCAAACTAGCTAATTAGGTGAGTCGGCCATTTTGAATCAAACTAGCTAATTAGGTGAGTCGGCCATTTTGAATCAAACTAGCTAATTAGGTGAGTCGGCCATTTTGAATCAAACTAGCTAATTAGGTGAGTCGGCCATTTTGAATCAAACTAGCTAATTAGGTGAGTCGGCCATTTTGAATCAAACTAGCTAATTAGGTGAGTCGGCCATTTTGAATCAAACTAGCTAATTAGGTGAGTCGGCCATTTTGAATCAAACTAGCTAATTAGGTGAGTCGGCCATTTTGAATCAAACTAGCTAATTAGGTGAGTCGGCCATTTTGAATCAAACTAGCTAATTAGGTGAGTCGGCCATTTTGAATCAAACTAGCTAATTAGGTGAGTCGGCCATTTTGAATCAAACTAGCTAATTAGGTGAGTCGGCCATTTTGAATCAAACTAGCTAATTAGGTGAGTCGGCCATTTTGAATCAAACTAGCTAATTAGGTGAGTCGGCCATTTTGAATCAAACTAGCTAATTAGGTGAGTCGGCCATTTTGAATCAAACTAGCTAATTAGGTGAGTCGGCCATTTTGAATCAAACTAGCTAATTAGGTGAGTCGGCCATTTTGAATCAAACTAGCTAATTAGGTGAGTCGGCCATTTTGAATGAAACTAGCTAATTAGGTGAGTCGGCCATTTTGAATCAAACTAGCTAATTAGGTGAGTCGGCCATTTTGAATCAAACTAGCTAATTAGGTGAGTCGGCCATTTTGAATCAAACTAGCTAATTAGGTGAGTCGGCCATTTTGAATCAAACTAGCTAATTAGGTGAGTCGGCCATTTTGAATCAAACTAGCTAATTAGGTGAGTCGGCCATTTTGAATCAAACTAGCTAATTAGGTGAGTCGGCCATTTTGAATCAAACTAGCTAATTAGGTGAGTCGGCCATTTTGAATCAAACTAGCTAATTAGGTGAGTCGGCCATTTTGAATCAAACTAGCTAATTAGGTGAGTCGGCCATTTTGAATCAAACTAGCTAATTAGGTGAGTCGGCCATTTTGAATCAAACTAGCTAATTAGGTGAGTCGGCCATTTTGAATCAAACTAGCTAATTAGGTGAGTCGGCCATTTTGAATCAAACTAGCTAATTAGGTGAGTCGGCCATTTTGAATCAAACTAGCTAATTAGGTGAGTCGGCCATTTTGAATCAAACTAGCTCATTAGGTGAGTCGGCCATTTTGAATCAAACTAGCTAATTAGGTGAGTCGGCCATTTTGAATCAAACTAGCTAATTAGGTGAGTCGGCCATTTTGAATCAAACTAGCTAATTAGGTGAGTCGGCCATTTTGAATCAAACTAGATAATTAGGTGAGTCGGCCATTTTGAATCAAACTAGCTAATTAGGTGAGTCGGCCATTTTGAATCAAACAAGGAAATTAGGTGAAGCGGCCATTTGAACAAGCAAATTAGGTGAAGCGGCCATTTTGATTGAGATATGCAACTTATATTTGGCAAATGGGTAGCTGACAATGATCCCTAACCGATTTCAATTGAAAATCCAACTTCCAAGATGGCCGACAATGCCAAAAAGTCAAAATACTATAAAATGGTCAATTTTAGTGATATTTAACTGAAACTTGGTATGGTGATAGCTGAGAATGTTTCCTATCAAATGCCATATCAAAATCAAAAATCCAAGATGGCCGCCATAGCTACTTTCAAATGGCTTAAACTCGGCCATCTTTATACATAGAGAGCTGAAATTTGGTGAGGTTGTAGCTGAAGACATCCTCTATCACGTACGGAAACCAAAAATAAAAATCCAAGATGGCCGCCATAGCTACATTCAAATGGCTTTAACTCGGCCATCTTTATACATAGAGAGCTGAAATTTGGTGAGATTGTAGCTGAAGACATCCTCTATCACGTACCGAAACCAAAAATAAAAATCCAAGATGGCCGCCATAGCTAAAAAAGAAAAATGCCATAACTCGGCCATCTTTATACATAGAGAGCTGAAATTTGGTGATGTTATAGCTGACGACATTCTCTATCACGTACAAAAAACAAAAATAAAAATCCAAGATGGCCGCCATAGCTAAAAGACAAAAAATGCCATAACTCTGCCATTTTTAGAGCTATTGAGACAAAAGTTGGCAACTTAGTAGCTGAGAATGAGCTCTAATAAACCCTGATTGAAAATTAAAAATTCCAAGATGGCCGCCTTATCTAAAAGATGAAAAACACCATAATTCGGCCATTTTTAATGCTATTTAGCTGAAATTTGGTGTAATGTTAGCTGAAAGTGAACCCAAACACCTTTCACTATCATTTCAAGATTTTAATTTAGCTTTGTGATGTGTACTATTAACATTTGGAGCAATTTGTATTCAGGATGGCTGCTAGCGGGCAATAGCCTGGCAGCCCCCGTCGAAGTTTCTCCAGGAACTTTCTAGTTTTTATTATTATTATTATTATTATTTTCAAATGTTGTTCATTTACACCTCAGGGCCACCATAGTTATCTGATGCATTCTTGTTTATTGTTTATGCATTTATGTTGCAAAAGGGAAGTTGGTCTCAATTTTTGCAAATAATTAAATCTGATTTTTTTTATTCATGGCTACAAATAGGTTATTTTAGCTGTTTTGGTGAGAAGATAAGAAATAGCATTAACTAAGTGTACCAATATTGCACCAATCCGTAAATTGAAGCAAAAACTCTTCTTGGTAATATTTATACAATATTATATAATATTAAATATACAAATATTATAATATTAAATATACACATATTTTTGTTGCCTGCTGCCATCAAAGACAGGCAGTAATGATATAGCTTGTGTCTGTATGTGCACAAGCTTGTCTGTTAACAGAATATTTCATGAACCAATTGAGCTGCTATTTAACATCTAAAAAAGCTAAGTCTGGTCCTCTGGACATTCAAAAAATTCAAAATTTGAATGTCCAGAGGACCAGACTTAGCTTTTTTAGATTTTTCTACCTGGATTATTGAGCATGCATCAGGGCTATTTAACATGTTTTTTCATTCATTCAACATTTATTTAGACAGATAAGTCACATTGAGCCTAGAAGACTAATTTACAAGTGAACTCTGCTTAGAGAGACAAAAAGTAATAAAATTGGACACATTAGGAAATGGAGCCCATGTGGTAGTAGCTGAGAGTCAACTCCAACACATTAAAGCGCAAATGGTTCATGCAAGGTTTTTATTAAAAAATTTGACACAGAAGGTGGCAGGCGATATGCATTAATTCAAAGAAAAATAGCTTTATTATAAAGCTTTTTTAAATTGAATTTGCTATGTGTGTGTCTGGTATATGGGAACTGCAAAACTGTGAAGTTTTCTGTGCCCCTTTACCACAATGAGTTTTTTTTATTATTATTTTCTCTAGAAGGCTAAAACTGTGTCTCAAATTGTAAAAGAAGTTCTTCAGAATCAAATAATAAATCCCTCTCTCTGCTTTGTACCAACAATCAAAAGTCATGCGGTGAAAAATCCATCATCGGAGATAAAATTATGTTTTATTTTTTATTCTTATATTGTCAGGTCTGATAATAAAAGCTCTCGCTCTCCAAACTAATAAGCTGCTCCTCTGCAGTGGTTTTTCTTTTAACGAGACAGTGAGATGTATTACTGTACAAAAGTACCATTAATGTGTTTATTTTTCTTTAAACTTCACTTTAAAAGATAATTTTGCTTATATTTAAAATGTGAATACAATACAACTGTGTTAACGTGAAAATGTAATAACAGAAGATACTTTTGTCTGTGTTTTTCTTTTTAAACCTTTATTAGTTCCCACAGAGAGACTAAGTAGAATCATAACTGCAGTGGAAAGTGTTTGTGTAGCTCAGTTAGTAATATTGTGGGGGGGTTTATCCCTTGTTATTGTCTGATGTCACACAGAGGATGTGCTGTTGAAATATGTTGGGGAGGACAAACAGCCTCTTACTATCATGTGTTTTATCTCTAAAAGGTTAAGAACTTTCCTTTAAAAGACAAGTTATTTTGCATATAACTGCTGATTTGGCCTGAGCATGAGTGTCATAAAGATGTCTGTGATGTATTTATTTAAAGGACATTAGGAGCTGTTTTAAATTCATAATTCTTGCAGAAATATCAAGGGGATTACAAAAAAAACAACAACCTCATGTTAATTAACGACCTCCCCTCTCCTTTTCTTTCGCCTCCTCAGGTCTTCGGCGCTGCAGGCGTTTTCAGTCCTCCGCAGTCAACTACAGCACGCTGCTGTTGGAGGCTGACAGCGAGCGCCTCTACGTCGGGGCCCGGGGGGCTGTATTTGCTCTCAGCGCCTCTGACATCTCAGCCAGCTCTGCTCTGACTGTGAGTTTTTGTTTTTGTGTACATTGTGCACCTCGGCTTCCATGCATCTTTAACTCTGCCACAGCTTCATTTACATCAAATCAGGAATCTGCTGTCATCTGTTGCGTGTTATTTGTGTACGCTTGTAGTCATATTTTCACTCAAGAATTCACAGTTGTTTGCTGCACGAGTCAGTGAGTCGAAAAATGGTTTATTGTACAGTATTTACAAAAAATGGATGCAGGAGCCATGTTCATGAAGGATGTATGCAGATAAATATATACAGTAAGTTGCAGGATGTGCACCCCAGTCCTGGTGTTGTCAGTATATATCATTTAATAGTAAGCTTTAAAATAGTCTGAAAAAACAATATTTTTTGTATTTCACAACATGTTTAGGTTAAATCTTTTTCTTTCTTATGATATCTCTTAAAAGCACATGTCCAGTTTTATCTTTTTAAACACATTTTAAATAAGTGCAACAAATTCTCCCTCAGAATTTATTTCTACTGGCTGTTCTCTTCATCAGGGGTCACCACAGTGAGCGAACTTCACACAAAAGATTAAACACAACCTGCAGCCTCAGGATTACAAGGCCACTGAGCTAACGTAGCCCTCATCTTTTCTTTTAACATTATTTGAAGATAGTCACAGAATATGACATCTTGAACCATATCTGCCTATTTTCGTATCAAAAGTGTACTCCATTGGATTAAATTATAAAGGTGGGGGCGGCTGCCATGATGGTTGCATAGCGGACCCAGGCTGGTATCCTATGATGTGGGTGGAAGGGGGTGATGAAATAATGTCCNAAGCCAATTTTGCACAACACATGTAATAAATCAGGGGTCACCAGGGGTCAGGTCGCCCGTAGGGACCAAATGGGGTGATGGTGACAGCAATATAGATTGTTTAAATTTTATTTTAAAAAAAGATGGTAGAAACTGATCCCCACCCCTTTCTTTATAAGAATCTGGTGTTTTACTTTAATAAATGTTAAAAAATCATTAGATTTTTTTTTTACTTTATAATGTCATCTCTAAAAAAAACTCCAGCAAATCTAAAGTGGTCCACCGGCCACCAGTTGATAACCACAGTTGTAGCAGGTTGTTATGGCTCCGGACACGTTTAATTTAGTGAAGGAAGGCATAAAAATATCTCTTTTGGTACGGAGAGATTTACAGCGGTGTATTTTACAGACTGTCCCTGAACGCAGCGCGAAAGTGTGTTTTGCAAACGCTCGCGCTGCGGGACAGGGAAACGTGCAGAGAACGGAGAGTAGTCAAGGAGGTTATTCTGTATGAAAAGTGTCTCGTATGATTTTAATAATAAAGCCACGTCAACTCCCAACCAGTATGTTTAAGCGTGCAGAGAAACAACACAGCGTCACTCACCCGGAAGATGGTGGCGGCGTTTCGCTTTGAAGTTGCTGCTGTCCGAACTGGGATTTTAGTTCCTCCACCTTTCTCTTTCTCAGCTGGCTTTTCGGTGGGAAGTCCATGTCGTATTTTCCAAAGGTGGGCGGATGAACGCTAGGGAGCGCTATTCCGCTTACAGTGGACCTAAACTTTTTGTCAGCGTTTTTGTGAATTGACTAACTTTTATAATTCATAAGCGGATTTGTGCTATTTTTATTTAAAATGCAGTACCGCTAATAACTAATTATCTATCAGTAAAAACCAATAAACTTATTTACAAGCTCTTATGCTGCTTGTTTTTTACCTTTTTCCCCACCGTAAACAGCAGAGGAGGAAAGGGTGTGAGGGGGAGGGGGGCAGAGCTGAGAACAGACTCGGCTCTACCATGTAGGTAAATGCCTGGGGGTCCCATTTCAGCAGTGGCCCCGGCCCCGCCTCGCCCCGTGCAGTCACCTACATCACTAACATTGATCCTGCTTGTTAATGTACATTTAACATAAAAATAATTATAGTTACGATGAAAACGATCATTAAATACGCAATAAAAAAAACGGTCGATTTCTTTATCCCCCTACTAAAAATGGACTATTCCATCTTGATGACAACTTCCGGGTCACTCAGAGGTGAACTCGGGTGAACTGTAGCTACTGTTTGTGCTGGGTACTTGGATAAATCCTTAGAGAACCCCGCTGTTTCAAGCCAAATTAACGTGGCCGGATGATTTTATTGTGTGTTTTGTGATGACCACGCGACGGTGAGTCGTTATTTTTATGTATTTTAGTTACTTTTCATTAAATCTGTTGACTACCTATAGACGCTAACGCTGTGTCTGCCTGTTGGTTGTGCTGGGTTACTAATGGATAGAGAACCCCGCTGTTTCAAGCCAAATTAACGTGGCCGGAGGATTTTATTGTGCGTTTTGTGTCGACCATTCGACGGCGAGTCGTTAGTTTCATGTATTTGGGTTACTATGTATAAATGCGGTGGCGACACACCCGTGTATTTGAGATTTAAACGTGGTTTTAGGGATTAAAAGATCATTCTATTTTTTGTTAATTTCGTGGCCGAATAGAATATATGTACGTAAAGTATTAAATAAATCCTTTGATTTTTGTAATTTCATCCTTTTAGGATCATTTTTGTTACTTTTCAGTTGGCAGTGTAGTGCAAATATTGATAACGCTGCCGGCTATATATAAATATATATATATATATATATATATATATATATATATATATATATATATATAATATATATATATATATATATATAATATATATATATATATATATATATATATATATATATATATATATATATATATATATATATATATATATATATATATATATATATATATATATATATATATATATATATATATATATATATATATAAATATATAAATAGCGGATTAGATTAGCTTCCCCTAATTTTCATAAGACATTTGTGCTTTTGAAATTGTGGACCTAAAAAAATTAATAAGCGTTTTAGAAATTGTGGAACTAATTTTTTAATTAGCGGTGCCCACCTTTGGTATTTTCCATGAACAGTCCGAAATCTGATTGTTTTAGCTTAGTATGTTTCGTTGCGTTCCACCTTCGCGCCATTGTTTTTCAGAAACTGCATGAGCATGACCTAAAGCTCTCATCTGATTGGTTGCCGTATATGTCAATCAAGTGACGGGAGCCGGAAACTCAAGATTCAGTTGTCATCTGATTGGTTACCCTGAATGTCAATCAAGTAACGGGATGTTTGATTGGCTGACAATTTTTTTAATGTCACGCTGCGGGGGAAAAAAAAAAAAATAATAATGTCACGCTGCGATCGACCGGTAATGCCTCCACGTAATGAGCAGGTCTGATCTATCACCACTCCCAAGAATTTCATTTCACTTGCTCTGGTTATTTCAACATCATCAATTTTAGAGAAAAACCCGTAGTTTTTTTTATTTTTTTACTAAATATCATATAATTAGTTTTATCTAAGTTTAAAGGTTCAGTCTGCAGTTTCTGTAGAACATCAGCACTTAGAAAAAATTTCAACAAGCAAAGCATTCTGATCCCTCCCCCTCAGAGCCATATATGGCTCTGCCCCCTTGTGGTCTGTTAAAATTCAAATTCAAGCTCTGTTTTTATTGGCTGATTCAAATTCAAGCTCGGTTTTTATTGGCTGGTTACAAACTTTGTTTTTATTGGCTGGAAAATGGCGGGTCACTTTTTCTTTTTAGAAATGCTTATTTACCACCTGGAGAAGCAAGGGGACAATATTTTTTTTTAGTTTTTTTCAGAGATTACTTCTCTAACATCAATCTAGTGACAGAGTGAAGAAATATGTTAAAAATATATTGTTAGAAAAGTTACATATAGCAGCTTTAATGATAGTTTGTTTAATTTGAACCAGTTTTGTAATTTAACAAATTCCATATTTAAACATTCAGACATTTGATTTAAATCATTACCAGAATAAAAAAAGGTAGTATCGTCAGCAAAAAGTATACATTTTAGAAGTCCAGACACCATCACTAAATCATTCACATATAAATTAAACAATTTTGGACCAAGTATTGAACACTGTGGGACTCCACATGTGATTTTACAAAAGTTTGATCTATTTTCCTCTATCTGAACAAATAGTTCTCTATCTTTTAGATAGCTAGTTATCCATTCAAGTGCAGGTCCTCTAACGCCATACTTGTCCAATTTATTAATGAGAATTTTGTGATCAATAGTGTCAAAAGCCTTCCTTAAATCAACGAATAAACGTATACAATGTTGTTTGTTGTCAACGGCTGTGGTGATTTGTTCCATAAATTCCATTAAAGCCATAGATGTTGAATATTGTGTTCAAAACCCATACTGACTATCACTTAGAATGTTGTACTTTTTAAGAAAATCGTCTAATCTGATTGAAAAAAAAATTTCAAGAATTTTTGAGAATTGTGGGAGCAATGATATTGGTCTGTAATTGCTGAAGTTGCCCCTATCACCGCAATTGAAAATAGGGACCACTTTAGCTACTTTAATTTTATCAGGAAATGTGCCCGTAGTGAAAGACATATTACAAATGTAAGTGAACGGATCAATTACATCAGTTATTATGTCCTTGACAACCATCATATCCATGTCACACCAGTCGCTAGACCTTTTATCTGAATTTTTTTTAACTATCATGATTATTTCATCTTTATCAGTCTCTTTTAGGAACAATGTATTTTCACAACCTTTAATTAAGTAACACACGTCCTTGTCCACTTTAGAAATTGTTTTTGCAAGATTTGATCCAACATTTACAAAGTAATCATTGAATCCATTTGCTACTTCGTTTTCATTTAGTATTACCGTACATCATTTTCATTCACAAAACATTGGGACATACACGTTTCTTTTTTGTGTTTGTTTAAAACACTGTTCATTATATTCCAAGTTGCTCTCATATCGCCACGTGTGTTATGTAGCAATTTACTATAATATTCCTTCTTCTGTTTTTTTTATAATTCCTGTTACCTGTAATTTATTTTTATAATTTTTATATTTGATTTCCGCCTCAGGGGTTCTTGTTTTCAGGAAACAAGAATACAAATGGTTCTTTTTCTTACATGCGTTCCTTAGTCCAGTTGTCATCCATGGTTGATCAATATTGCGTTTTTGCGTGGAATTTTTCTGCAGACAATTTTTTTTGTACAGGGTATCCAAGATAGTCATAAACTCATCATGTGATTTGTTTACGTCATCCACATACACACCATTCCAATTTTGTTTTTTTTAATCTTTTTTGAAACTATCTATTGCTCTTTTGGTCGTGTTTATTTTATATTTTGGTCTTATAATCTGATTTCTGATATTATTTTCCATTTTACAAATCGTAAAAACTGGCAAGTGGTCACTGAGATCAGTTTTTAAAAAACAACTTATATTAGTTTCATCAGTCAAGTTCGTGAAGATATTGTCGATTGTTGTTGTACTATGAGTTGTTATTCTAGTCGGATTTGATATCAAGGGAAACAAAGTCAGACTACACATTGCATTAACAAATGCACTAACATTAGAGTCATCTGAATTACCCAGATCGATGTTAAAATCACCACATAAAAAGACAGTTTTGTTACCTCTCTTTCCAAACAACTCCAGGATTTTGTCAGTAAATGACTCTATGTTTGACCCTGGTGCACGATATACACAACTTATTATTAAATTTTTGTCATTTTTATTTATTATTTCTATAGTCGCCATTTCCATTAAATTGTCTACAGCTATTATAGGAATTATAATAATAAAAGAACAATACCTCTTGAACGGTTGAATCGCTCACTCTTCATCATCATGGCAGGCCTTTAACCTGGTCCAGGACTTGTTGACAACATCAGTTAGTTTTTTCATAAAGAGCTGAACTTTTTGAAGTGTTGACGTGATGAATGTCTCATAGCGACGCTCAGTAACTTTAAAGCCTGCGCATATAACAACGTTCAGAGATTCAGAGATTTAAAAACTCATACAGCTTGTGTTATTGCTCTGGACCGCTCTGAATCACCTGATGAAGTAGTTTTAATACAGCTCTTCGTTCACGTTCAGATGACATAGTTTCCAGCGCGTTCACGTTAGACGTGTTGCTGCTACAGAGAGCTGCGTCACGCAGCTGCTGCAGAGTCTTCATGAAACAAAGTCCACACAGCTTTGAATGTGCGCTCGTCTTTTAACAAGAAAGCTATAACGTTCACAAACAGGAGACCGCACGAGATGCTAACGGCTAAATGCTGCGCGTGCCGCGCGATAATAGCTCCGTGCTGAAACGCGCCCAGGAAATTTTGTTCCGCGGTGCATATATTCCCCTGTTAAGAACGTTTAATGAGTGAAAAAATAACCGAAACGGTACGCAGGTGGACCGAACCGAACGTGGTGTACCGAAACGGTTCGGTACACCCATTACAACCGTTACATGCCTAATATATATATATATATATATATATATATATATATATATATATATATATATATATATATATATATATATATATATATATATATATATATATATATATATATATATATATATATATATATATATATATATATATAATATATATATATATATATATATATATATATATATATATATATATATATATATACAGGTAGTCCCCGATTTACGAGCGCTCTGATCTGCGAGGTTCCAGACTTACGAGCTGCGAATTTTTGGAAAAAACGAAAAAAATACTGAGTTTTCATGTGTTTTTTCACCACAGTTAGTTAGTTAAGCATATGGACACACGTTTCCGATCATTTTTATGCACTCATAAGCAGTTTTTGGATGAAAATAGAGTGTTTTTAGTCGCGCTAGCGAAAACCGTTCCAATTTACGAGCGAAATTCCGGATTTACGAGAGAAATGGCGGCCGTTCCAAATTACGAGATTTCCGGTTTACGAGCGCCTCGTTGTAACGGATCTCGCTCGTAAATCGGGGACTACCTGTATATATATATATATATATATATATATATATATATATATATATATATATATATATATATATATATATATATATATATACACACCTTCTCTCCTCGTGTTTTCTTCCCCTTTTCTTATCTAAGCGAAAAGGGCAGCACTTCATAGAAGCTGCAGCCTCGGTGCACTTCCGTCTACCCTTCGGACGGATGTACAGAAATACATTTTACTGTATTAACTGTGCAATGACCATAAAGACGATTCTGATTCTGAAATGTATAAAGGGGTAAAAACTACAAAGACGTTTTTACTTTCCCACTTTACACTAAATTTTGGATATTTTTATAGATTATTACATTAACAATAACTTATGTACTGACTATATTTGCAAAGAGGTTTGTTAATTAAACATTCATAGTTTGATTATAACCTTTTTTTCTCAAACTGTTTTTGCTATAAGTACTGATGTAAATAAGACAAAAAATTACACCTTGTAATTGAATAAAGGAGCAGTTTAAGGGCTCTTTAGTGATATTTAAATTGTTTTGTTTATGTTTTTCAAAGAACTTTTTTAAACACATTAATTCAAAAGTTGTTTGCAGCTTCTTAGAAGTTTTTATTTTTAAAAAAATCAGTTTTTTCCCCCGATTCCCTTTTTTACGTTTGATTGATTTAAATCATCTGACCATTAATATCATAATGTTGACCTCTACTCGGGATGTTGTGAGTCGGTGGGCGGAATACTTTGAAGACCTCCTCAATCCTACTGGCACGTCTTCCACTGAGGAAGCGGAGCCTGGGGACTTTGGGTCGGGCTCTCCAATCTCTGGTGCTGAGGTCACCGAGGTGGTTAAAAAGCTCTGCGGTGGCAGGGCTCCGGGGGTGGATGAGATTCGCCCTGAGTTCCTTAGGGCTCTGGATGTTGTGGGGTTGTGTTGGCTTACGCGACTCTGCAATATCGCGTGGACATCGGGGGCAGTTCCCTTGGATTGGCAGACTGGGGTGGTGGTTCCCCTATTCAAAAAGGGGGACCGTAGGGTGTGTTCCAACTATAGGGGGATCACACTCTTAAGCCTCCCTGGTAAGGTCTATTCAGGGGTTCTGGAGAGGAGGGTCCGTCGGATAGTCGAACCTCGGATTCAGGAGGAGCAGTGTGGTTTTCGTGCTGGTCGTGGAACACTGGACCAGCTCTACACCCTCAGCAGGGTCCTGGAGGGTGCGTGGGAGTTTGCCCAACCAGTTTACATGTGCTTTGTGGACTTGGAAAAGGCATTCGACCGCGTCCCTCGGGGGGTTCTGTGGGGGGTACTCCGGGAGTATGGGGTACCAGGCCCTTTGATAAGGGCTGTTAGGTCCCTGTACGACCGGTGTCAGAGCTTGGTCCGCATTGCCGGCAGTAAGTCAGGCTCGTTTCCAGTGAGAGTTGGACTCCGCCAAGGTTGCCCTTTGTCACCGATTCTGTTCATAACTTTTATGGACAGAATTTCTAGGCGCAGCCAAGGTGTTGAGAGGATCCGTTTTGGTGGCCTTAGAATCGCTTCTCTGTTTTTTGCAGATGATGTGGTCCTATTGGCTTCATCAGTTCGTGATCTACAGCTTTCACTGGAGCGGTTTGCAGCCGAGTGTGATGCGGCCGGGATGAGGATCAGTTCCTCCAAATCCGAGGCCATGGTCTTGAGCCGGAAAAGGGTAGCATGCCCTCTCCGGGTCGGGGAGGAGGTCCTGCCCCAAGTGGAGGAGTTTAAGTATCTCGGGGTCTTGTTCACGAATGAGGGAAAACTGGAGCGTGAGATCGATAGGCGGATAGGTGCAGCGTCCGCAGTGAAGCGGGCGCTGTACCGGTCTGTCGTGGTGAAGAGAGAGCTGAGTCAAAAGGCAAAGCTCTCAATTTACCGATCGATCTACGTTCCCACCCTCATCTATGGTCATGAGCTTTGGGTTGTGACCGAAAGAACGAGATCTCGGATACAAGCGGCTGAAATGAGTTTTCTCCGCAGGGTGTCTGGACTCTCCCTTAGAGATAGGGTGAGAAGCTCAGTCATCCGGGAGGGACTCGGAGTAGAGCCGCTGCTTCTCCACATCGAGAGGAGCCAGTTGAGGTGGCTCGGGCATCTGGTTAGGATGCCTCCTGGACGCCTCCCTGGTGAGGTGTTCCGGGCATGTCCCACCGGGAGGAGACCCAGAGGAAGACCCAGGACACGCTGGAGGGACTATGTTTCTCGGCTGGCCTGGGAACGCCTTGGGATTCCCCCAGAGGAGCTGCTCCAAGTGGCTGGGGAGAGGGAAGTCTGGGCCTCCCTACTTAGGCTGCTACCCCCGCGACCCGACCCCGGATAAGCGGAAGAAGATGGATGGATGGATGATTTAAATCTCATATTGAATGATATTCGTGCTCTCTGGCTTTTGATACAGCAAGTCACATAAGATGGCATGACTGTATTTTTTTTTCCTTGCAGGATGTATTTTATGGCTTATGACAATTTTTTTCTGATCTCTCTTGTTTTTTATTCTTCTAATTACATGTATTGTTCTATGTGCAGTACTTTGTCTTACATAGTTGTTTTTATCTGCTCTATATAAATAAAATTTGATTTGATAAGTTCAGGTTCTCCCCATGTGTAGTTAAACCTAACACAGTTTTAAAAAATCCAATGATTATTTTAGATCAACTGAATAAGTAATTTAGCATGAATTAGCAGGATTATTCTTTTTTTTTTTTTATGCCGGTATTTATACAACAAAACTTTTACTTGTTGGACTGTTTGTGCTTTTGTGAAGCTGCTCGTGTAAATTACTGACCGCGCGCCAAATTAATTCTCCTCCTTTCTTTCAATTTTGTCTCTCCAGTGAGTGACAGTTGTTTTAGGAACCTTGCAGAGGACCGCAGCGGGGTTAACCTCAAAGATCTCGTCCACGACCCCTCCCTGTGAGTAACTTTTTTTTTGTCAATTCAACCAGCAGAGAAGAAGGGTGTGAACGTTTCATCCTGCTTAAAGTTCAGTTTTAATCTGCTGCCTCTCTACATGTGTGCACCTCTGTCTTCTTTTATTGGAAAAGTGCAACAAAGAGACTAAAAATATCTTTTCAACACAACACTTCGGGGCATTGGTGTCGCCCTGTGAAGCAAAACTCCCAGCATGCTTGGCAGCAATAACAGGTTTAAAGGATTGTTCCTGGTGACTGAAAGGATGCACATAAGAGCATAAAATCAACAGCTGTTTTCATCAACAGTTATCCCAATCCCTCAACAATCGTTCATCTTGCTTTTGTTTAAAATCAATATGGTGTAAATCTGCTTTACATGGTTGACACTGTCATTTCAACAGAAGGCAGTTTTTTAAAATGTTCTCAGGTAATTTGGTTAGGTAAATCTCACCAACTGAACAGTGTAGTTGATTTTGACCGTTTTGCTTCTTGCAGTCACTCTGCTGGCGAACATCTGGCTGAGACCTCTGACAGATTATCCAGGTAGAATCAGAGTCAGAGAATCTTTATTGTCATTTGCACCGCATGTGGTACATGTGATGAAACGAGATTATGTACGCAGGATCCCAGTTACATCCAACAACAAAATGTAAGAGAAAAACAGTAATAACATCTAGAATTAACTAAGAAAAACATCAACTAGAAATACACCAAGCACTAATGTAATAGAAAAACATCATTACAAACAGCAGCACGAACATGAGTCTGTATGAGCAAATGGTCACAAATGAACACAGCAACAAGAAAAACAGATCAGCATCAGCATGATGTGATATTTTTCAGTGATTATTCTTATTATTTATTTATTTATTATATATTTAGAATCAACAGATTACTGTAATGAAGTAGAGAAGTCAAGTTTTTTTTTTCCCCAACCTACTGTAGTTCTTGTTAAGGTGAAGCCATGCTCCTCTGTCAAAGCCCTGGAGTAAATAAAATAAAAATAAATATATATATAATACAGGTAGTCCCCGACTTACGAGCGAGTTCCGTTACAACGAGTTGCTCGTAACATGGAAATCTCGTAATTCGGAACGACCGCCACGTGTCTCGTAAGTCCGGAATTTCGCTCGTAAGTTGGAACGGTTTTGCTAGCGCGACTACAAACACTCGTTTTTCATCGAAAAACTGCTTACGAGTGCATAAAAATGATCGGAAACGTGTGTCCACATGTTTAGCTAACGAACTGTGGTGAAAAAACACAGAAAAACTCTGTATTTTTTGCGTTTTTTCCAAAAATTCGCCAGCTCGTAAGTCCGGAACCTCGTAGGTCAGAGCGCTCGTAAGTCGGGGACTACCTGTATATATATATATATATATATATATATATATATATATATATATATATATATATATATATATATATATATATATATATATATATATATATATATA
>JBBPBX010045973.1:4784-26781 GCA_038048925.1 Garcialebias charrua | reverse complement strand
CTCAGCTGACTCGATGGATTGTGGGTTGACCACGCTCCACACAGTGAGCATCCCAACCCCGCCTAATGCTCCCCCTGCATTTGTCAGACAGTACAAGATTCCTCTGGCAGCACATCAACCTATCAGAGAAATCATTAATGACCTGTTAGAAAAAGGTATCATTCGATACTGTAACAGCACGTACTCTGCGCCTTTATGGCCGGTGTTAAAACCAAATGGTAGGTGGAGACTCACTATAGACTACCGAAAGCTAAACAAACAAGTTCCCTTATCCAGATGGCCTATGACGCAACTCCAACAGGAACTGCCCAAGGTCACCAATGGTAAGTACTTCTCGACCCTCGACGTCGCCTCTGGTTTTTGGACCATCCCTGTGCGCGCCGAGGACCAGTACAAACTAGCTTTCACTTTTGGTGGCCGTCAATACACCTTTAACAGGTGTCCCTTTGGCTACGCTAACTCACCTGCAGAGTTCAACATCTTCTTGAACAAAGCATGTCCAGACGCCCACGAGCGTGGAACACTGATCTACGTGGACGATGTCCTTTTGAGGCAGCCAACACTGGACTCACATTTGGCTGAGATCGACCACGTTCTGAATCAGCTGACAACTGCTGGTGCTAAGATATCACTGTCAAAATGCCAATGGTGCAGAACCAAGGTGGACTACGTTGGCCTGCTTGTAGGTCCGGACGGAGTACAACCACAGCTGACTCGCACCCAAGGCCTTGACAATCTCAAAGTCCCCACCAATCTCAAAGAACTACAAAGTTTTCTTGGCGTGTGTAACTACTCGAACCAGTTCATAGAGAACTATGCAGACCTTGCAAAGCCACTGACTGAACTCCTAAAGAAAGACGTTCCATTCGTCTGGACTGATAAACAGCAACAGGCAATGGACGCTCTTATAAACAGGATCAAGTCAGCCCCTTGTTTAGTCTACCCAGACTACAACAAAGAGTTTTACTTGGAAGTGGGCTTCTCAGCTCATTGCATAAGTGCAGGTCTATACCAAATACACGACAGAGACAAACGTGTAGTGGCCTATGCCAGCAAAACGATGGCAGGCCCCGAGTTGAGATTCTCAGACTGTGAGAAAGCTTTACTGACCACAGTGTGGGCAGTAAAACATTTCTCCAGCTACATTGGTGGACAGAAAATCATTGTGGAAACACAACACCAGCCAGTGACCTTCCTTAACAGTGAACGCATCAGAGATGGTGTGGTGACAAACTCACGTGTTGCAACGTGGCTCATGGCACTTCAAAGTTTTAACCTAGACATCCGTTATGGTCAGAACAAGAAGTCTCATCTGGGGACGGACTTGGCAATCTGCCAGAAGTGTACACAAGATGTACCAGCCACCCAGCCGCCGGTTGAGGTAAAACCCCCAGTAACTGAAGACCCGAATCACCACTTCTTTGATGACAATATCTGCAAAGATATGACAACATTGTACGTGGATGGATCTTCATTCCTCCGCGACAAGATCTGCAGAGCAGGTGTTGGAGGGGTCCTCCTCCAAGACCAAGAGCAGATAACTTTCAGCTACAAATTAGGATCTCAGACTTCTCAGTACGCTGAGATTGCAGGAATCCTAATAGCTCTCCAGATGGTAGTAGAACGCTCCATCAAGACGCTAGTCATCTGCACTGACTCTAACTATGCTCGTTTGAGTTTCGCTTGTCACCTCGCTGTGTGGAAACTGAACGGTTTCCTAACAAGCGACAGAAAAGTGGTCAAACACAAAGAGCTTTTCATAGCGTGTGATCACTTGGTGACATCACACGACTTACAGATCTACTGGAAGAAAGTTCCAGGGCATTCTAGAGTCCCAGGCGATGACAAGCACTACAATGACATTGCAGACTCCTTAGCCAAAGAAGGAGCCGACGAAGGTCCTCTATGGTCCTTCGACCCCTCCTGGTTAATCGAGACTCTGCCAACACAACCTTCAGTCAGAGTTATGGCAGTCACACGTGCACAGGCCGCGGACAAACCTGCTGACAACGCAGTCTCCGTACGACCCGCACTGACTGACCCTGACATCATCCAACTTCAGAAGTCGGATCCTGCTATCAACTCCATGATACTGTATCTGACTGATCCGGACAAGAACACTCCGTCTAAAGACGAACTGGATTCCGATCCAGACCTTAAAGTCCTTTATCAGCTGCGCAAACAGCTTAAACTACTCAAGGGCATCCTGACTTTCGCTCATGGACCAACGTCCTCACCTGTGTTCGTGGTTCCCCATGACCAAAGGGGGGTGATGTTAGTTCATGCCCATGATCTCCCGTCCGCAGGACACAAAGGAGATAAAGCCACGCTGACGGCATTAAAACAAATTGCCTATTGGCCTGGAATGAAAAAGGATGTCAAGGACTACATTGAAGGGTGCGTGGTCTGTGGCCAGTTTCAGCCAACCAGACCACTTCACAGAGCACCACTGCAAAGCAGAGGCATTGCATTCCCATGGTCTGACCTCCAGATCGACTGGGTTGGACCACTCACTAAGAGCTCTAGAGGAAATAAATATTTTCTCACGGTAACCTGTGCATTCACCAAATGGGTAGAATGCCTACCAGCTCCTAACGACACAGCACAAACCACTGCTATGTTGTTAATGAATCATATATTCTCAAGGTTTGGACTTCCCCTTAGGGTGAACTCAGACCAAGGTACACACTTCACAGGTGAAGTGATGAAAGAACTGTGGAAGACGCTAGGCGTCAAGGCCAACTTTCATGTCGGCTACCACCCACAGGCTTCAGGCCAAGTCGAGAGAGCAAACAGAACTGTGGTGAGTATTTTGAAGAAATACGTGGCCGCAAATCACAAGGACTGGGATGTGAAACTCCCTCTGGTCCTCATGGCCATAAGAGCCACTCCACACACATCAACTGGCATCTCTCCCTTCGAGATGATGACCGGTCGACAAATGACTCTCCCTCTACACCTGTTGTACCAACCAGGCGACGCCGCCATGGCGACAGCCTACACTACACAACAATACATGAAAGATTTGAATGTACACCTCAGAAACACTTTTGCTTTCGCCCAGAAAAACCTGGAAAAATCCGCTGAAGGACGCAAGGCGTACTACGACCAGAAGGCCTCTCACAATGAACTCCAAGTGGGAGACAGAGTCTGGTACTATACGTTCGCCCCAGCAACCGGGAAAGGAGAGTCCGGGACCGGAACTCTCGCCCGCAAACTAATGCCCAGGTGGACTGGACCTCATCTGATAACAGACAAAGTGTCCTCAGTCGTCTACGAGATCAAAATCAGCAAAGGCCGCAAAGAGCCAATTGCTAAATGGGTACATCGAAATCAGATCAAACCTTACAAGGCGTTCAATGACTCCACAAAAGACAAAGATCTCACAAACACACCGACTTCATGGGATAATAAGGTCGTCCAAACACAAGTTAGTAAATAAACTAATCAGGTTTAAACTACCGTACTTTCCCACCCTATAAGTCGCATTGTCCAATTTGAACTTAGAAACGCTAAGCCTAAAACCCACAACAAAAAACTAACCTTGACAACCGTTTAAATCCACGAGATTTAATTTGACCTCGGTCATAAAGTTGAGACCTGTTTTTCTTGTGTGTTGCACTTTGGAATCTGACGACAGGAGTGTGTCGAAGCAGTGAAACGTTTGTTTCCTTGTTGTTTAGTCATTACTGTTGTCATTAGTTGAGATACTGTTTGTTTCTGAACACTCCCAGCCAAAAAGGTTTTGTATTAACATGGGTTAATGAATGATATGGATTTAACTATGCCAACATGCAGTTCGTTTTGTTAAAACCCAATCGTCGAAGAGTCAATGTAGTTTAAAGCTACTTAAGGTACAATAAACTACACTGGTCTCATAATTTCTAAATTGAACCGATTCGATCGTTTCTATTCTAGATTGTCTATTTATTTTGATGAGTCTCGCCATAGACTTCAAAATTTATTAGGAATACCAAATCCTACGTCGTTCGTCTAAAAGACAACAGACATTTAGATCAAACTATATTTCATTTTTATTTTAGTTTAACCTAAACTAAGTAATGAATGGAGGAATAGTTTGGAATTAGAGGCCTTCGTTACAGAAGCCCTCCAAAATTTTATAGGTATAGATCCCTATATCTAATTTACAGAATTGATCCACCCCTTAATTGGTAAGTGTAGCTGTTCTAAACCATGATAGCTTACATACCAGGTGCATATAGGTAAGGCTTAATGTAAAATCCCAATCATAAGCCCACCTTAAAAATCCACATAATTGCATGACACATAGAACCAGAGTGGCACTGACTGGAAACCAACCAGCCAACAACCTTCGATGTGGGACCTGCAGCTCCAACGCTTGGTCTTCAACCTCCATCCAAGGGTCGCCTCCTCTGCGTCAATCGAGGGATCCCCTCTACATGCTGATTATGAAAACAATTGGTGCTGATCAATCAACAAAACTAATCGTTGTGGAATTACTGCTATGGAATTACCGCTGTGGATTATAAGACTTTGTTTCCCAAAGGATCACAGACTTTGTTTTCCAAGAGTTAACAGACTTTGTTTTCCGAAGGATTAAAAGCTTTTCGCAATGGGATTACCTCCGAACAGTATGGAATTTCCAAAACTTTATGGGATTATAATTTTTGATTTTTCTTTTCCACTTGCTGGATTACTTCAAGATCAAAGACAGTTCAAGGTTTCCTTTCGTGTTGGACCCCATCCCCAAGGACTGGCGATGGCTTCCAAAAGGGGGGAGATGTAGTGGACATGACCTTGTCCACTTTTAAGACACCTGTGTACTTTTGAACTGTCCAGTGATGACCTTTACTGACCTCTCAGTGAAGCAAGACATTTACTACAAAATCATTCATTTAGCTATAATCTGATAAATATAGTCACCAAAAGAGACTATTTCTATCTTTGATTTTATTCTAATGTGATCAAAAGAATAACTTTTGTCATTTTCATGATGTGTGCTTTTTAAGCTGTGTTATTCTGTGAGAGTTTAAACTGTATTCACTGCTGTGTTAAAGGTGAAATCTTCGGGTCACAGAGACCGGACGGTTTTGTTTAGAAACTCAGAGACAGTCTCATGAGCAGGGCTCCAGCTTATCTGTCTTTTTTCCTAAACATTTCTCTCTGCTGGCTTTAACCTTGGGTTTGATAAGACAACTGAACTACTCGACTGGTCCTTCCTTAAGTACTAGTCTAAGCTGTGCTGAAAGCTTCAGTGAGTTGCTGGGAACTTCAAAAGAGATGTGAACTTTCCCAAGAGCTGGACACGTGTGGTCAAGAGCTAACGACCGGCGTCTTCAGCTAAGGACTGATAACAGGCTGTTATGAGTCTACTTCGAACAAGCCGAGCTCAAAAACTTTGTTTATTCCCTCCTGGAATAAGTTTATCTTGAAGTCAGAGGCCTGAAGCTGACATATTCTCTGATGACCAACGCGGAAGCCAGGAGACGTTGAAACGTAAACTAAAACCAGTTTTGGACGTGCTGGGACTAAAGGACTCTGTGCATCTGAAGGCTGGTGTCTTCCCTCTTACCGGGCGGTCGTCAAAAGGTAAAGGAGCTGTTTACAAAACGTACCTGGATTTTAGCAGAAGTCGGATGAAAAGTGTCACTCTGGTCTCATGCTCAGGATAATTTTCTTCTTAAATCTTTCCTCCTATTTCTTTTCCCTCTCAACCTAAGCTGGAAACTATATTTTAAGCTGAAATGCCCCTCAGACTAAATATGTGTAACATCTAATATTTATGTCTGTTGTGTTGAATTCAAGTGTGCTGACGTATTTGAATTGAAAGAAAGTGAAATCATGTCAATCAAGTGTAATGGTGTTAATTTAGTTGATTTATTTTAAATAAATGATAGTGTCTCTTTGACATATCAAACTAAGTTAACGTGTCCATTGTCACTTAATGGCTCTGTTTATTTATCCATCATAAAGATCACAGAAATATTGGGTAAACTGAAAAAGAAGAGAATCCGTGAATTTACTATTCAATCTGAATAAGTAAATTAATTAAGGTAAAAAGGAGGTCAGTATTAAACTAACCCCCTTTAACCCCTTTACAAATAAAAACAGAATTTCATTTCTTCCAAAACAAAAAGGGGTTTTATTGCATAATACAGACGACCACAACTATGCCAGAGCAGTTGAAAATAAAACCAGCAGAGCGTTTTCCCGAAGAAATCGCACTAAACTACGGCAAGTATCGATGTACAGTAAACAGCTGGTGTTGAAAACTGATCCCAAATTACAAAACGCATCTTAATGAATACCAGCTTAGATGAGAAAGGTCCTAGCTGTGTGACTGACTCACCCTCATGAGTTCTTCAGAACTCCTTTATTTAATCTCTAATGAACATGTCTGAGCAGGAAGTGACATGAGGAAGACCGCGCTAAAAAAAAACAAGTCCGTCCAGTTCGGATCAGGTTAACACAGTATAGGTTAAGGCACACTGTGGAGTTATATATATATTTAAAAATACTTTGGTCTTTTGTTTTTCCATCAAAACAGCAACATCTAAGAGGCATTAAGATTTACAAGTACCAGGTTTGACACAAAAATACACAGAAAACTAAAGAAAATACAACATCGTGTTCCCTTTCAACCAGATTTGACATCATTGAACAAGGCAGCTCATATTCAGTAGTGTGTTGCCCGGACAAAGTAGCCCCCCAAAATAATTAAAATATTTTAAACTGGAATAAGGACATGGGGAAAGAAACAGCACTTAAGGGTGTTTCTGAGTAAGGCAAAGTTTGAAGCATCAGAGCGAAGAAATAAAAAACCCTTTTCTCATTTATGCCATCAATCAAATCCCGACACCGATACTCACTAAAATCCTGCAAAGACATACCTCACTGGGAATATATTTTTAAAAAATTTGATGAAAAAAGATTCAGAAAATCCATTAAAAAAAGGTGCAAACAGAGCTGTTAAACTGAGTCTACGCTCAACAATCTTACAAAAAGACACAAAATCTGAGAAAATTCATGAGAATAGAAAACATTCGTTTTATGCATCTTATGCAAAATCTAGAGTCCAGACTGCTCATCTGTGAGGGTTAAGTGCACTTACGTGAGACTGCATTCTAATATTTAGTGTCGCTAATAATAAAAACCTGTTTTAAAGAAGATGATCTAATCTAAAAAAATCAGATTAGTGGATTAGAGCTGGCAGGGGAGGGATAGCTCCTTTGCCGAAACACGTTTAACTGAGGTGTGACTCGGTAGAGCTTTGGTGAAACGGTGCAAAGCAAAAACATTTCAGATCCAACGGAGTAAAAAAAAAAAAAAAGGGAAATAACTGGAAGTGGGCGGGGCTCTGTCTTTAGGAAGAAGTGTAGAAGTATTTAATCTTCTCCATTCCGTTCAGTTCGTCCTCGTATCTTGGCAGACAGCAGAAGAGGACGGAGCAGCCGAGGCAGAGGATGGTGGCGCCCCAGCCGAACCCGTAGGCCCAAGTGTAGTAGTACTGGCCCTCGAAGATCCTCTCGTTGAAGTTGACGGGGTAGATGATGAGAGCGATGATCTGGATGATCGCTGCAGAGACACACACACACACACACACGAGATGTGAATACACATCTAAAAAGGATGAACCTCGACGGACCAGAGACGTGGTTTAGACCCAACATCTTCAACAATTATGGGTTTTACTTAAGTATGATGAATTCCTGCCTAAATGTAATATTTCCATCTCTCCTGGACAGTATTAGGGATGGGGCCGATCCGATCCAGTATCGGTATTGGCCTCCGATACCAGCATAATTTACATATCGGATTTTCCGATCCAACCTGCCGATATTTCCGATCCATGATGCGCGTACAGAGAGCACATGTGTTACACCATATTCTTTGACTACCGTCTTAACATTGTGTGAGTTAAACCCAATGAAGACACTCTGAGCGTCACAACAGGAAACACCCAAACTTTAACAGCACACAAGAGGCAGGTCTATATCACAGACGTCCATCTCACTCATGGTGCGGCTGGAAATCTAAATACTGCTAAGCATTATGGGAAAGACAACACGGTCCACTCCCCTTAACCGCTACAGTATATTGTGACCATAGGGGGTGGTGTTGCATGCACTGTTGCAGGTCACAGAATATAGTGTAACAACGGGTTCAATTGACCAAACCAGAAACAGCTTCCTCTGACCTTGTTTCACAAACAAAAAGCAAAAAATATGAATCTCTAAACATATTTAAAAAAAACTATAAACATAATTATCTCTAAAACTAAACCTAATGCGCAGGGGTGGTTGACTGCCCCACCGTTTTTAAGTTTCATTTTTGATTATGGCACTATGAGTTGTAATTCTTGTTGGCTTTGATCAACGGATACAGATTTTAACTTTACAGTACATTGAATTTATAAATGTACTGATGTTATTTGAATCTGTTTCATTTCCCAGATCAATATTAAATAAAATTTAATTTTTTATTACAGTATTTCACAAATTTATGAAATGGTTCCCCCCCCCCATTATCTTTTGTTTTTTAAATTTTAGTATTAATATGTAAAATGAATAAAAACTTTAAATAAAATTACAAAATTAAAAAAGTCTCCACACAAAAAAAACTTTTTTTATTAAAACTGTCAAAAATATATTGCCTAACTTCCTGTTACTCTGGAAACATGTTATATTTAGATTCCAGCAAAGCATAAACATGAGTCCGAATGAATTATTTTATAATTTGCTAATCAAGCCAAAATCCATTTGTACACAATAGCAATTTCTTAAAAACAATAATCAATTTAGTCAGCTTTCTGATTAAGTTTGCACAGTACATGCACTTAATTTGACTTTCTACTAATCAGCAGGCACAAAAAACTATAATGACCGTTCTCATTTTGGAGATCCTGATTTTGATCGACTTGCATGTAAACTTATGGACAGGACTGGATAAGCATTGCTTCTTCCTGCTCCCTTTTTCCAACATTTGTTTCGTTTACAGAATATTTTGGTGGAAACATTCAGTTTGTTTGGTAGAAATTTTAACTGTTCAAAATAAAGGAATAAAAATCCTGTTTTCTTTATTGTTTTCTGCTTATTTTTATCGTTGTTTAATTTAATACTTATTTATGTGTACATATGCTCAATCCCCCTGGCTGGATCTCTTGTTTTGTAATTTTGTAACTAAGGATCTAGGTTTACAAAAAAAAAAAAAGTCAACAAAACAGGGAGGGTGATATCATCTAGTAATTGTCATTAAAAAATTAAACTGATTTAACTTCTTTTTCACCATTTAAATGATCAACAGTTCCTTGTTAACAACTATTTCGTTTAGCAGATGATTGTTTACACTAATTTATGTTAAAATCATTTAATTGGCTAATCGGACAGAGATTTAAGATTTCCTTAGAAGTTTAATATTTCAGCTTTAAAATGTAGCTATTTTAAACCCTTTATGTATTTGTAACTTTCTTAAATGTGTCTTACAGGTCACACATTTTCCTAAATTGGCTCTTTAACTTTTCTTTAACCACTTAATGACCATGACCAATAATAAAATTATATTCAGCTTATTTAAATAAACATAAATAGGCAATTTATACTGAAAACCACAGAGGGACTCATTTTAACTTAATCAGAAACAATGTTAACATGTCACACACCAATGTATCATATTACAGCCATGGCTGTTATTATGGCAACCTGATTGCAGTGCAGAGAGAATGACTAACAAAATAAAATCATAACCCTAGACTGATTTGGTTTATTTGATGCATATTTGGCCACTATAATAAAAATTAGAAAACAATCCTGTTTTGATAGAGATAGTTTAAAAAAAATCTGATTAGTTTTGATCAGTTTATATAATTTATAAATACTGTATTTTTGTATTTGGACTCACAAACTAGACGGAAATAATTTTATTGTGTAATAAATTTGACACATTTGCCATTTTTATTATCAAGTCTTATTCTACTTTTATTGTCTGTCAACGTGAAAGACAGGCGATAATGTGCATGTGTGCTGCCTGTGTTAGCAAAATATCTTAGAATTTACTGGTTGGATTTGAACGAAACTCATTAGATGTACCTCTGCAACTGATTCCACATAAAATCAACCTCAACAAACCAAAAAACAATTAACTTAGTCAACTGTATGGATATTGAGATAAATTTTGATGTGGTAATCGCTGAGAGTCATCCCCATCAGATACTCAGAGGGATAACCGATCGGGTCAGATATCGGTTTAAATCTTTAGCATACAAGACAGCGAGGGGACACTCATTCTTTCAATAAACAATAAACCTTTCATCTTTTTTTGTTTGTTTAAGATGTACCTGGAAATATATTTCTGCCTCAGGCAAGACATTTAAAACAGTTTCTTATTTACTTCTTCATCTTGGATCAGAACGGTACAAAGTGTGCTCAACACAGTAAAACCATACTTTTTCGTATGTACAGTATGTGTTTGTTTTATGTGCACGCTATAAAAACAAATATTGTTTTTTTCGTACATAAAGGCGCACTTAAAATCGTTTAATTTTCTCAAAAATCAGCAGTGCGCCTTATGTATTAATTCTGGTTGTGCTTAGTGACATCGAACAGATTTTATGTGGTTATTGTGAATGAGGTGAATAAAGTTGGACTTATCAGTTTTGTTTCGCTCAATGCACCTTATAATCCGGTGCGCCTTATAGTCTGAAAAATACGGTAACTGACTTAATTCTTAGTCCTGCTGACAGTTGCGGGTGTTGTAGCAGCAGGGTGTGGGAAATATCCTCACAAGGCGGTGCCAAGAGTTACACAGATGTTATAAAATGTGTGCGATCCATTTGCTGACAGACAGCGCCCGGTGCGGCCACCACACATAATCTGAAATGTAAACCGTTCTTTTTGAGACCTCACACCTTCCAAAGACAACACGACAGCAAAAGAACGGCGTCACCGTTTCCCTCCATCTCAGCATGAACTTTTTTAATTCAGGAGAGATTTTCGTGAATCAGCTGATTTCTTGATTCTGCTTCAGTTCTTTCTGAAGTTCAAACTAAATCAAAGGTTGTGACTCACTGAAGTCTGCTGGCTGCCCTGCCAGTTTCACAGTGACAAGCTGCACGATTACATGTCTGTTTGTTCTCACGCTCTCTCTGTGGTCACGTAGACTGAACAAGCTATGGCACCGGCAACTCCAAACTGGATCTGGATTCTGGTATCATTTCTTTTATGGTCGGATCATGATCGTCGTCATTATTTAATCTGCTGGATTCTGACATTAAATTGACGCTCTTCGTTTCCTCGTCTTGATCTGGATGTTTCACCCACCTCTAATGCCTGGTACCCACTGCCCCCGGTTTCGGGCGGCTGAAGCGGCCGGTTTACATTCAAAGTCTATTGAGGAGACGCGTCGAGTCACGGCGAGCCGGGAAGCGGCGCGATTCGAGTGATCGAAGCGGCGCGGCGGCAGCCTGCACACGCACGCGCGCGTCGGCGTCGAATTGCCAACGCCATTTTTGGTAGTTTTTTGATACTTTGTAAAAATAAAAATAAAAACTTTTTGTTTTTTTTCTCTCTTTTGTTTTCTATTGTTTATTGTTTGTTTGTTTATTGTTTAAGGAAATTCTACCACTGCTGTTCATTGTTCTTTAGTTTTAGCAGGTTGCTTTCGTAGGTTGCTTTCGTAAATGAGCCCATGAGGTTCAAAAGATTTACTAGGGCTGGACGATATGGCCAAAATTTTTATCACGATATAGTTCTTAATTTCGGTCGATATCGATATAATTCGATATCGATATAAACAATATAAAAGCCTAAAAAAAACTATAAACTATACAAATAAATTGATGTTCACCTTGTATTTGTATTTAGCCTCCAAAAAGATGGAAATCACCATCAAATAAACATAAAATTCTCAACCCAATAATTCTGTCGGGTCAGAATAAAAATAACAAAATCAATTACATTATTGTATAAAGTAAAATAGTTTTTGAATGACAAAGTTTTGAATATATTGTATAATGTAATGATTGTTCCATATTTAATCTGTTGTATTGAAGTTTGGGGAAAAGCATGCAAAACTTTTACAAATCCTATTTTTATTTTACTAAAAAGAGCTGTAAGAATTATTATTAGGAAGTGCTATGGTCACCCAACAAATATATTATTTCATCAATTGAAATTATTAAAATGTTATGATTTGGTTGAACATAGTATTTTACAAGTCATATATAAAACTAAAAAAAATATTACCCCCAAATATTCAATTACATTTTGTTTAAAAAGTTATTAAACCCTGAAGGGAATGTAAATGTTTGTAAAATCTTCATTTAGAACTAGTGTGAAGGAGCTGAGTTGTAAATCAGGAAACAGGATTGTGTTGACTTGATATCATCATAAACATTTATAAAACTATTTATATGTTTTAAAAGATGATTAAATCAAAGTTGTTGGGAAGGTGTGGTGCAGGTGAAGTGAAGGTTGTTGTTTGTAGTTATTTTGTATTTTTTAAACAAGGGGCAGATATTATAACACTATTTTCGTCTTTCTGCACCTTTTCATTCAGTGTTTTTCTTTCTTTTTATTCTGATGAATCTGTTTTATTTTCAATAAAAAAAACATGTCGCGCTGGGGCTGTTTGTTTACGTCGTAGTTTCAGGGAAACGTTGGCTCAAACTTTATTGTTCTTCATCTTCTGACTCTCATCATATTCTATCGAGTGGAAACTCTTCAGATTAAACAAGTTAGATGTTTCCACAGCTAGTTAGAACGACTCCGTCACGTTTTGAAAAATAAACAAACCGAGGACTCGCTGCAGATGAGACCTGCAGTTTAACAAAACCGAACTACGTCCACACCGACGAATTAGTCTTTCCTCTCATCAGTGATGTCGTCTCTTTCTCTTCGCTTGTGAAACTTTGTTCAGTCACATTCTGACGGTCATGAGCACTCGTTTGACTCGTTTTGAAGCGAAAACTTAACGCGCTTTGGAGACTAGCTTAGCTTTTAGCCTGCTACCGCTAACGCCTGCTGCTGGAGTGAGCGCTGCGTAACAACGACGTCACCACGCACGTTTTGTGTCACAGCTTTTTCTGTCCGGGCGCGTTGTTGAAGCAGCCGCTCCAACCCGAACAGAAAGAGAAAAACGTCAGTGAAAAGTTGTAAAATCCTATCGAAATATCGAAAATATGCTTAAACTTCATATCATCGTTATTGAATAAAAGTATATCGCGATATTTATCGTTATTGAATTATCGTCCAGCACTAAGATTTACCTGACTAAATAAAGGTTGAATGAATGAATGAAATAAAATTCCATCTCTGGCTGCTCGACGCGTCCAGAAAACAGTGGGGAGAGCCTCTGCTATCTGATTACACAACCACAACGGGACTTTTTTTTTTACTTTTTAAACTTACCGGATCCAGCCTCCATGAATTGGACCCAAACTCCGGTAAGAAACGTGGCATTTTTACAGTTGCTGCTGACAGGCTGCTGTCCTCTCCAGTGTAGATCACCCCAAACATAAAAAAAAGTTTTAATCTCATCGAAGACCGTCGGAGGTGCAGTTAACACAACAACTGAACCCGGAAAACGAGCTACACCTCCTCCCTCTGCTACCCCCTAGTGTACGTCATCAGACGGTCTTCAGTGGCAGTGGGACCCTGTCAAACGGCCAAAAGGGGGCGGCAGGCGCGTTTCGAGTTGTGCAGTGGGGACCAGGCATAAGACTAAATTTATTATTGAGCAAAACACTCAGGTCTTAAACTGCTTTTGACCTTCCACCTGTAAAACTTTTCTAAATTCATTTGGCTCAATTCAAGCTAAACAAGTCTTTAAATAGCAAAAAGATATTCTGAAAACCCCCTCCAAATAATTATATAAACACCACCTGACTGGAGGAATCCCATGACCCTGAACAGGAACCATCAGGTAAAGAAAACTGATGAATTGGTATTAATTTTTTTTATTTATTACTGAATTAATTCAAATAAAGTTTAAAGTTTAATTTGTTGCACTTAAAAGTACAATAAATGCTTCATCCTTATTTAGCCTTGATAAATCTTCATTTTTTTGTTTAAACAGCAATAAAAATAAAAAGCAACGGTGAAACAACTAAATGTCTCAATTCTGTAGCGTAGTGGAGCAAAGTCTTGTTTGGTTTCAACTACTGGTACATTTTGTTGTCTTTCTGCACTTCTACATTAACGAAAAAGATCTCAAACATTTAATACATATCAAATGTGATGAATGTGTTGTTGACTGTAATGTGGTGTTGGAGCTCCACCTTTAAATATTGGAAGCTGCAGTGGACTATTCTTACATTAAACTCTTCAACCTGATCAGGGTCAACTCTAGCTGATAATGAGCAAAAGGTTGGGAGGTGAGTTATACACGGTTTGTGGCCAACTCTGAGAAAATCAAGAGGTACAGCTCAGTTTCAAACAAAAAAACAAAATAACCACCTTCTGAGCCACACACATTTTTTAAAAGTATTTTTGTACCGGTATGTGGCGTGTGTAGAAAAAAAAAAAAAGAAAAAAAAAAAGAGGTCCTTGTGAGTGCCTCTGAAGCTTACCAACAAAAACCAGCAGTCCTCCTGTGGCTTTAAGCAGACCAGTGTTGACGGTGTCGCGACACAAAGCCACACAGGAGAGGATGAAGCAGAGGATGAGGATGATGAGGCCGATGATCATCAGAGCAGCCACAACCTGGGCCCAAGCTGGAGTAAAAATTAAAAAAAAGACACAAATGGTCAGAATGTTATCACCAAAAGTTAACGCTTAGCAGAATTACCATTAAAACATGTAAAACATTTGAGTAAGAACAATAATAACAACAATAAAGTATTAAGAAAAAGTGTTCAGGGAAACAACTGTAGCCTTGATCTGTTAAAATAACTTTGCCCGTTAAAACTAAAGGAGCAGCAGAAAAAGTTGCGGCAGAGGCCCAGAGTTTTACCAGAGAGGCAACATTTAAACTTCCTGCTAGTGTCAAGTTTTAGGTTGGTAAAAATAAAAAATAACAAGCACTGGGTTTACCACAGAGCTACAATTGTCTTTATGGTTAATTGTGCTTGATGTGAGCATTTGACAAGGAAAAAAAACTGAAAAAGCTGAAAATACTACGTATAGAAAGGTAAATTTTGTTTTTATTTTGACACAACACCATGGTGGAAAAGCCAGTAAATGAAAGTCCTCGAGTTGTTTTTATTAGCTTTAGTTAGACAGACAGGTGTCGTCCTGCTGAAACACCTTTCGTTCTGCTGCCAGGGTGAACTCACTGAGGCAAAGGAAGAGTTTCAGTGTGACACACAGCTGCCGCTCCCTGAACGCCTCGCGGCTGCTCTGGCATTGGCTTGTAATTACATATACATAAAGCAAACTTCGAACACTTCGGAAAACTCTGGTGCTGCTACGACTGACATTTATTTTGAGTCACACAGGCTCCACTATCATGTCAGAATAAAATGCTAAACATTAATGTTGAAGTAGGTTTTAAATGTTGAATTCTAAACACCCAGGATGGGGATCAATGCACTTACGGTAATCTCTTTCTATATTTCAAAACAACAAACAGCCAAGACCTTAAAGTGTTTTGTCAATACGCTGTTCCAGGATCAGTCCACACCCTTAAATTATTCAGAGCCGTGTTCCTGGATGCCTTCAGGTCATGTCAGACTTGCCTCCGCTGGAGGCATTTTATTCCACGTGACCATTTCGAACCCGCTCGACTGGTTTAATTTGACATAGTCGTCTAAAATGAAAGCCTAACACCTAAAAACAGTTTTTAATTTACTCTAAAACAAAAATCTTTATCTGTTGTGTCTGACTTGTGAAAAATAACTTGTATCTTGCCTTGTCCTGAAGTATGCTCAATAATCCAGGTGGATAAATCTAACAAGGTTGAGTCAGGTCTCGTTGAGACAGATTCGTCTTTGCTGAAACATTTTGTTTATCCAAAAGACTTCTTCAGTCTGAGGCGCTGCAACAACATGGCCCAGCACAGAAGAGCAACATCCTCAGGCCAGGACTCTGTGGTCCTCACTCATCTGCAGGCCAGCGGTCACTATCAGGGATGAAGATGTTCACATCCTTGATAGAAAGGAACGCTGGTTTGAGAGAGGAGTGAAGGCGGCCATCTTTGTGATGGAAAAAAAAGCATTCATCATTAAATAAGGGTGGAGGCCTCCGTGTTCAACTGTCATCCTCTTACAATGCTGTTATTGCTAGCATCACTCAGCCCTCTGTGAATAGCAAACAGCGATCAGGGCACTGACGATCAAATGTTAGGCTGATTGTCCTCCTTTTTACATGTGAACAACTAGTTCTGGATGTCACAACAAACTGGTTGATCCACTATGAGAAGGTGCTTTTTGTAAGACTGGGTTTGTTGCTCAGACTGAAGAAGTATTCTGGATAAAAGGCAAAACATTTCAACAAAGAAGAATCTGTCCAGAGGACCCGACTTAACCTTGTTAGACACATCTTGCCTTGTTTATGTTGTCACTCAATGTAACTTCCTGTCTGCAGCACAAGAGAAAAATCTCTGAATCTTAAATCGGTGAGAAGCAGCTTTCTAAAAAGAAATTGTGCCACATCTGCCCTGGTTGGCAAGTTTCATTCAACAAATAAATGTAACCCAAATAATTTTGCTTCCTTGTAAATGTTTGTACTGCCATTTCTTATCAAAAAATAAATAATACAATACAGTATATCATTTCAAATTATTTATCCAATATACTGGTAGTGGATAACAAAGGACTAAATTCAAGCTTCAAAGGATTCAAGAAGTTGAACAAATGAGCACAAAACAACTAAATTATAAAAGATGTAACAGTTACACACTTCCTATTCCCTTCCCTATTTAAGCCTTTCCATTTAACATTTGGTTATACAATTTGTAAATAAAGAGCAATAAGAAAAAGTTTAGGTTGAAGAGTTTTTTGTAGTTCTGACATAAATAATTGTTTCTCATGGATATTGGTAAAGAACAGATTAACGTTCTTTGCTTTATGCCTTCCAGCTGTTCCACATCTGTTTTCTTTTACACAATCATTTCATACCAAACACCCAGGAATCTGCAGCTATAACTTTTGTAAACACGAATGCATTTGTATAGTCTTCCCAAACTGACTCGGTCAAACATTATTCCAGGTTGATGCGTTTCAAAACATTTAGCTCTAATTTTACAAACGTTCAGATCTGGTCTAACAGTCACACACACAAAATACCAACTACCGTATTTTACGGAGTATAGGTCGCACCTTTTTATCATTTTCTCATGGCCTGCGACCTATACTCAGGTGCGACCTATATATGGCTTTTTATAAAATAAGCTGATTTGTAATCATTTATTAACAAAAATTAAACTGAGACACACTTACAATAATGTCAGCTAACAATTTTTTTAGGTGTTTATCCTGCTAAAAGTATTCATTTATTAAAGAAAAGTTCAGCTCAGACACATATTTGCTATAATTTTTATCAAACAAATAATTGTTTTTAAGTGTTAATCTTCTTAAAAGCCTTGCTGTGCGCTCCTGTGGAAGAGACATTTGCAGCAGAGCTAAACACGGTCCACATTTTGACGTAGGTGCGACCTATACTCAGGTGCGACCTATATATGGATTTTTCCAATTCTTTGGCAATAATTGGATGGTGCGACCTATACTCGGGTGCGACCTATACTCCGAAAAATACGGTAAGCTTCGACAACAGCAAACTTTTTATTGTGAAATATTTTCAGAGCAGTCAGAGGCTCATACTCTGATGAATCTATACAAGTCTATAACTCAATCAACTTTACAGATGTTGAGCTAAATCTTGGTGTGGCTGTAGCAGGGAGTTATATCCAACACAAACTCTGAGTGCTAACTGATCATGCTTGAAACTGTACAAGACTTCAAACTAAATCATTTTCAAGACTTGACCAAAAAGCCTATTGTTTCTCAACATCTTGTCCTGTCTTTTCATAGTGCTGATTGTTGAGTTTTGGTCATTGTACAGTAGTCCCTCATTTATCACGGGGTTTAGGGGACCATGCCCCCGCGATAAGTGAAAAACCGTGAAGTAGGGGTACAGTAGTCCAAGTTCCACTCCCAATCTCCCTTCTTCTGAGTAAATAATTCAAATTTGAATACTATTAACTTTAAATTGTAGAAAAGTGAAGCGCACCAGGACAGCAAAGGGTTAACCCTTCATGCAGCTGATGCAGCATGGAGCAGAAATGTACTTCGTGATCAATTACACTAACAACTGAACTAGGGCTGAACAATTAATTGCATTTGCAATAATATCGCAATATGATAAAATGAGATTTTCTAATCGCAAAGGCTGCAATTTGACTGGTCACGTGACACAAATCTTTATCAACACTTAAAAAAAAAAACACCACAAAGACATTTACGATGGTTGCATGGCTAGAATGACAACAACCAGTGCTTCAACTTCAAGTAAGCAAAGTATCAGCCGACAGGGATCACTGACCGAACTGTTTGAACTTCAAACAGTAATTTTTTTATATCTAATTTTTTATATTTATTTATTAACTGTCATGTGAAGTTCAGACAGTAGTTAGGAAGTTCACTTAACATGTTTACTATTATGTTTATGAAACAAGAAAAAATAGAAATGGTGAAAAGAAAAGGCATAGATTTGTTTGCTTTATTGTAATCTCTGCTTTAAATAAATCTGACATTGTTTATTATAAAACAGATTGATTTATTGCTTCTGTTTGTTGAAAAATACTTGAGAAGATATTAAAAAAATAATCGCGTTTTAAATCGCAATTTCAATTTATAGAAAGAAAAAAAAGCAATTCGATTATTTTCCAAAATCGTTCAGCCCTAAACTGAACACAGAAGTTCTAAAATACTAACTTTTAGCACTTTTCTATTTTGTGATTATGACAATTTTACAATGTGGCATACTTTGAATTTTAAGTTGGAAGACAAAAGTCCATCGGTGCTGCTGGACAGCAAAGGGTTAACCCTTCACGAAGCTGCTTCACCATGGAGGAGAAATGTGTGGGTGGCAGAGAGGAGATCATGACAGGTGTGTGTAGCAGGTGCTAAATCTTTAAAATAATTTATTTAAAATGAACAATCCATGCCGCTCGTGTGCCTCATCCATCAATCAGCCACTTGTGTGCCATGTCCACTCTTACTTTGAAAAACCACGAAAGAGCGAGTCCGCGAATGTCGAACAGCGAAGTAGCAAGAGACTACTGTACTGCACTGCTGTGATTCTCTACAAGACATAATTTCAAACACGTCTGTCGAGAGGGTCAGAGTCGATCAGATGTGAAGATCTGATTTGGGAGATCTGTTGATTTAAACGCAAGTATCACTTCAGGAATTAGTAGGGTGAGTCAACACTCACAGAGCTCTATTAGCAACGTGCACTTCTAGTTGTTTTTGCTGCCCAGGCACTCTTGCCACATACAGTGAGACTGCATCTTTGTCCTTGATCCATCCTGACTAATTTCCATCAGCTGAGGCAACCATTTGACTCTAAACTTTGGAAATTATTATTTCTAACTGTAGCTTTTTATTATATTTTTGACATAAGTATGTAAAGACCAAGTGAGTGATGAGCGGAAAAATATAAAGAATAGAGAAAATGTAGGGCGGCACGGTGAATCAGTTGGTAGAGTTGTTGCCTCTCAGCAAGAAGGTCATCCGTTCAAATCCCGGCTCGAGAGGGATCTTCGGAGTTTGCATGTTCTCTCTGTACATACAGGGTTTTTCTCCAGGTACTCCGGTTTCCTCCCACAGACCATAAACATGAATGTTAGGCTGACTCGTAAATTGTCCCTATGTGTGAGTGAGAGAGTGAATGGTTGTTTGTCTCTATGTGTCCCTATGATGGACTGGAGACCTGTCCAGGGTGTCCCCCGCACCTCACACAATGATAGCAGGGCACTGGGCACCAGTGACCCCCGCAACTCAAAAAGTAAGAAGTGGGTAAAAGATCAGGGATGGATGGCCACAAAGTGGGGGTACAGTTCGATTAATAAACAGTGATCAAGAATTACGGCTCGTTCATGGTAGTGTTTCCCGTACCATTATTTAAGGAGGGCGCCCTGCCCTGTCAACAGAACTGAGCACACCGCCTAACCAAATCACCCCACCCCCCCACAACTCCACCACTTCCAGACGGGGAGCGGAGATTGTAGGAGCTCAGCTCAGACTCCAAAACGCACATAATACAAAATAGTGCTCTCCCTTCTCGACCGGTTGAGAACAGACTGCATTAGCATAGCGCTAAGCTAACCAACCCCCGCGCGCAATACAGAGATGTGGCACTCAGCTTCTCCCCAGGAAGATGATTAGTCTTATGGCACAATGGATAGACAAAAACTTTGAACTTAAAAATGCTGTCCTTCATGCACAGGAGTGCAGAGGATCCCACACTGCAGCTAGGAACCTGGAACAAGCCTCCACAAGTGAGACAGCATCGCAGGTGACTAATGCTAATAAATAACATTTAACACTTTTAAGTTAATATAAGTCAAAGTGGTATGCATATCATATGGCTGTTACTGAATATATGTCACCAGCTCTTACAGCAGTTGCACAATTTTTGTAGCAAATAAGCTTAAAAAAAAAGAGGGCTATGTTCTGACAAAAGAAAATACATAAAATATTAGCCTGGTTAAAACCAGACCCTTGTCCTTCACTTTGCTTTGTACAGTACTAGGGTCTGGGACTTCTCCCATAGACAAGGATTTCTCCGGTAGATTTTTGACCGGACCAATCAGAGAACAGAAGGCGGAGTTTTGTTAGTTTAGCCTGGCGAGGTCCAGGCTAACTATTCAGATAAATAGCTCAGAAACCACTCGGTGGATATTTTTTCTGCTACCAGTGTGTAATTATATGGCTCTAATTTACTGACTGTTGGCCTGGATGAAACATTTGAGATAAAATTTGATTTTTTATAATTTATTTTCGTAGCGCACCCGAGGCTGTTTGGAAAATGTCAAACCGAAACAATTTAAATCCAGCAGATTTGACCATTTCGTGAATTGATTTAGGAACTGTTAAGCTCAGGAACACTTCTGATATAACGTCAGCTAAGAAATGTATTTTTTCTCAGCAAAGAAATAATAGTTTTTTACCTTGTTTTCTTGAAAATTCCTTCGTGGCGGCAGCCATTTTAACTGACGTCAGTCGACGTCGTTCAAAACTCCGCCTTCTGTTCTCTGATTGGTCCGGTAATCCGCCTTCTGTTGTCTGATTGGTCCGGTCAAAAATCTACCGGAGAAATCGTTGTCTATGGGAGAAGTCCCAGACCCTAGTACAGTACGAAGTGAAGTGAAGGACAAGGGTCTGGTTTTAACCAGGCTAATAAAATATTGGTTATCGGCCAAATAAGTTTTAACATATCCGCATAAAATCCAATATCGTGCATCCCTAATATGTATGTATGTATGTGTATGATATAGATTAGGGCTGAACAATTAATTACATTTGCAATAATATTGCAATATGATAAAATTAGATTTTCTAATCGCAAAGGCTGCAATTTGACTGGTCACGTGACACAAATCTTTATCAACACTTTTAAAAAAAAACACCACAAAGACATTTACGATGGTTGCATGGCTAGAATGACAACAACCAGTGCTTCAACTTCAAGTAAGCAAAGTATCAGCCGACAGGGATCACTGACCGAACTGTTTGAACTTCAAACAGTAATTTTTATATCTAATTTTTTATATTTATTTATTAACTGTCATGTGAAGTTCAGACAGTAGTTAGGAAGTTCACTTAACATGTTTACTATTATGTTTATGAAACAAGAAAAAATAGAAATGGTGAAAAGAAAAGGCATAGATTTGTTTGCTTTATTGTAATCTCTGCTTTAAATAAATCTGACATTGTTTATTATAAAACAGATTGATTTATTGCTTCTGTTTGTTGAAAAATACTTGAGAAGATATTAAAAAATAATCGCGTTTTAAATCGCAATTGCAATTTATAGAAAAAAATTGCAATTAGATTATTTTCCAAAATCGTTCAGCCCTA
>JBBPBX010045972.1:16527-26782 GCA_038048925.1 Garcialebias charrua | reverse complement strand
CTAACTGTGTGCTCTGAGTTATCCATGTGCTCTGAGTTATCAAAGACAAGGTCACTCAATGTACCAGTTCGGTCATCCTCTGTATCATTCAAGTTTTCAAACAACCAACTTATGTCCACTATCTCCTCAGAGCATAGAGGTATGTTGCCTTTTTCCTGGAACTTCTGTGACCTTTTGCTACTCCCGGACTGTCCAGTCCGCAGTGCGGGGGCAGGGCCTTTGCTCGGTGTAGACCGCGGAGGGTCACTTAAAGAGCGGGCGTCCACCGTTTGTGGTTTTTTGCTTATCTCGGGCAGCTTCGTCCGAGGTGCAGGGACAGGACGTGTGCTCGTCCTTTGAAATCGTTTTATGTACTCTGGGTCTTGTCTGAGCCACTCTGGCTCATTGTTCCAGCGGGCATCTTCACTACGTGGTTTGTGACCATCTTTCTTATCTTTAGGACGTGCGCCCCCCTTTGAAATCGTTTTATGTACTCTGGGTCTTGTCTGAGCCACTCCGGCTCATTGTTCCAGCGGGCAGGTTCCTGTTGTGGTTTGTTAGTTTGAAAAACATGTTTTTTCTCGCCTTTTTTAGGAGAGGGAGTTGATGAACTTGTCCCTTCCAGCTCCAGCGAGTGGGATTTGACCGCTTCACCTGGGGACACCTGTAAGGGTGTTTTGGTTTGCATGTTAGCTTCAAAGACATTCACAACACACTGTTTTATTTCTTCCATGGTTTGCGTTTTTGCATTAACCACGGTGAGCAGCGGAAATCGTATCTTATAGCCGAGATGTAAGAAGAAAGACCACTTAAAGTCTTCATCTTCTTCCATGCCTGGTGTATATTTGTCACCAAAATGAGCTTTAAGGTGCCTGTCGTAAAACATCAAAGGATGTTCATTTTTTCCTTGCACGTACCTGTCAATTGAGCAGTCACCACCTCGGCTCGATCTAAGCCTTTTTGGGGTCCTGATGGAGCGGACCCTCTCACTTGTTTCACCCTGTTTAACGTCCATTATTGTATTGATTTTGTGTGAAAAAAAATCAAAAGATTGTTCTCATGTTAGTGTTTGCAAATAAATATTCACTTTTAATGTAGCACTGAGTCAAATAAACTAATCAGCTGAGGTTTACGCGTTTCACTGTGTAATAAGTATTCATAGGTACCTTTTTTCAGGTTTTTACCCTCAATGAACTTTGTAAAAGTTAAATGCACTCTTGCAGTGTTAACTTTAAAATAGAACTTACGTTCAAACAACAGTTACTAACTAACCCAAGCAGCCTGATTTCCGTTTTTTCTTACTCAAACGCTTATAAAAGAGGGCTGACTTAAATGCAATGACTTCACTAAAATGTGACAGGATGCTGCTTGAGCATGCCTTTAAAAAGATGTCTTGCAGTCTCAGTGAAACTGATTTTGTACTGCATTTGACAGTTATCAGGAGTGAAAAAGGACGTTCCGTTCGTTATTTTAAACAATTTTTTATTTAAAATAAACGAGTGTTCGTGCGCTCAGCATAACAGTACTGTACAGTAATGATTGTGCACAGAAAAACGTTAAAAATGCCAATTTTAACTAAAAGTGTGCAGTAGTGCACACCAATTCTGTATAAAATTCAGAGAAGTGAAGAGCATAATGTGGAAACGCTCTGTTCTCCATCATTTTTTTTTAAATTTAATTTGAAAATCAAATAAAAATTCCCTTTTGAGTGTTATTTTAAATCTCTTCAGTATTTAAAATGAGCATAAATTGTTTGTCTGTACCTCTGTTATTCTAAAATTTGTATTTAGAATAAACAGGAGTTTTTGTTTGTGTACAGAACAATTTTAAAAGCTGGTAACTCACCATAAAAATGCTGACTTCTTTATGATGTTTTTGAGAAAACTCATCTGTCAACGTCTTTTAACCAACAGGGGGCAGCTTTGAGTCTTAATTTATCACGTGGAGACTGATTTATTTCATTCAGTATTTAACTGAAAACTACCTTTTAGAGTTAGTTTCTAGTATGTTCGTGATAAACGCTCGAACTGCGGTCTTGTCAGAGACAAATATATGTTGTTAGACAGTTTAGATGGCTTTAAATGAGTTTTTAAACTCTAGTGAAACCACTTTTCACCGTGTGTGTGTGAACTGGGTCTGCTTGTCACTCAAAGTGCATCAGGAAATGACGACACAAATAGGCGGGTCGACGCAGCGCGTCACCAGCTCTGCTGTGCTGAGCGAGGCGGAGCTCGCTACACAGATACGTGACGTCAACCAATCAATCACAGCGGTTGTAGTTCATTCCAAGCGTTCATGGTAAATGAAGTTTTCTTACCTTCGCCCAATGCAGTACCGGAAATGACGACAAAGTGGGTTGGTCGCAACGGCGTGCGTTCCCACTACAGCGAATCAGCGTTCGCCACGAGTGATTGACAGCTCACAGCTCTCGTTTCATCCAATCACAGCTCATAAACAAACGTGTACTAGGACACGTAGCTCTTTAACGTTAGCTTAGCACAACAGAACACAACTTTATAGACTCGTAACCAACTCAAACGCTTCGAATTAACTCCCCAAAACTCTGAAACGTGGCAATCACATTTAAAACAGGCACGACTAAGCTACGCTCAGTAACCAGCACGTCAACTGTAACACGACACGGACTCCCTCGGAGCCGCGTTCAGGTCGGTTCCGTCCACTTTAAAATGGAGCAGGAAACGGGTCTGACACAACCCAGCCGACACGTTCTAACAGTAATATGCCTTTTCGACCTGCGCTAAGCTAACTTGCAAAAATACCACACACAGCAATCTTGTAGATGTTAAAGTAGCTTTTCAGGCAATTTGACTCGGCGGTCATTTTGCAGTGAGATTGCCCCAGCTTGTGCAACGTAATCTGGACCGGGTCCTTATCAGAACCACCAAACACTTCCCACACAGCGAGACAGATCCCCACCAAACTACTTATAGCGTTTCAAAAGTTGAACAAATAACAATTTCAGCTTCAAATGTCATTAACTGCAGTATCTGCCTGCTTTGAACACTTCCAGCCAAAATCATTATCCTCAGAGTTTAAAACTTGGATTCTCTTATGCAAACATGACGTTACAGCTCATGAGAAACCACAGATATCAATAAACTTTCAGAACCACGTACGAGGCCACCAGATGTAAGGGGTTATGAGGAGGTCAATATTAATACTGACCTCTTTATCCTTAATTAATCTACTTATTCAGATTGAATAGTAAATTCACGGATTCTGTTCTTTTTCAGTTTACCCAATATTTCTGTGATCTTTATGATGGATAAATAAACAGAGCCATTAAGTGACAATGGACATTGACTTAGTTTGATATGTCAAAGAGACACTATCATTTATTTAAAATGAATCAACTAAATTAACACCATTACACTTGATTGACATGATTTCACTTTCTTTCAATTCAAATACGTCAGCACACTTAAATTTAACACAACAGACATAAATACTAGATGTTAAACATATTTAGTCTGTGGGCTCTTTAACTTAAAAAATAGTTTCCAGCTTAGATTGAGAGGGGAAAGAGTAGGAGGAAAGATTTAAGAAGAAATTATCATGAGCATGATACCAGAGTGACACTTCTCCTCCGACTTCTGCTAAAATCCAGGTACGTTTTGTAAACAGCTCTTTACCTTTTGACGACCGCCCGGTAAGAGGTGACCTTGTAGCCTTTCAGATGCACGGATCCTTGTGGGGACCAGTACGATACCTTCAAGCAAGGTTCTGGTTTACGTCTCCAACGTCTCCTGGTTTTGCTTGGTCATCAGAGAATATGTCAGCTTCAGGCCTCTGACTTCAAGATAAACTTATTCCAGGAAGGAATAGACAAAGTTCTTGATCTTACGCTTGTTCGAAGTAGACTCATAACAGCCTGTTATCAGTCCTTAGCTGAAGACGCCGGTCGTTAGCTCTTGACCACACGTGTCCAGCTCTTGGGAAAGTTCACATCTCTTGGAAGTTCCCAGCAACTCTGAGGAACCTGCTGGTTCCTTCCAAACTCTGCAGACTCTTTCAGACTCCCGCCGACTCTGTAGTGTGTCAGCAAAACTTAGGACTAGTACTTAAGGAAGGACCAGTCGAGGAGTTCACTTGTCTTATCAGGACCCAAGGTTACAGCTAGCAGCAGAGGGAAATGTTTAGGAACAGACAGATAAAGCTGGAGCCCTGCTCATGAAAAACAACGGATTAAACTGTCTTCTTATTTCTAAACAAAACAGTCGGGTCTCTGTGACCCGAGATTTCCCTTTAACACAGCAGTGAACACAGTTTAACTCTTAAAGAATAACACAGCTTAAAAGCACACATCATGAAAATGACAAATGTTATTCTTTTGATCACATCAGCCTAAAATCAAAGATAGAAATAGTCTCTTTTGGTGACTATATTTATCAGATTACAGCTTAATGAATGATTTTGTAGTAAATGTCTTGCTTTACTGAGAGGTCAGTAAAGGTCATCACTGGACAGTTCAAAAGTACACAGGTGTCTTAAAAGTGGACAAGGTCATGCCCACTACACATATACTGTGCACATTAACTCATACGCTGCTTTGCCACTTTGCAAATGTCAATGCTAGAAACCTTTAGTTTCCATCCATCCATCCATCCATCCATCTTCTTCCGCTTATCCGGGGTCGGGTCGCGGGGGTAGCAGCCTAAGTAGGGAGGCCCAGACTTCCCTCTCCCCAGCCACTTGGAGCAGTTCCTCCGGGGGAATCCCAAGGCGTTCCCAGGCCAGCCGAGAAACATAGTCCCTCCAGCGCGTCCTGGGTCTTCCTCTGGGTCTCCTCCCGGTGGGACGTGCCCGGAACACCTCACCAGGGAGGCGTCCAGGAGGCATCCTAACCAGATGCCCGAGCCACCTCAACTGGCTCCTCTCGATGTGGAGAAGCAGCGGCTCTACTCCGAGTCCCTCCCGGATGACTGAGCTTCTCACCCTATCTCTAAGGGAGAGTCCAGCCACCCTGCGGAGAAAACTCATTTCAGCCGCTTGTATCCGAGATCTTGTTCTTTCGGTCATAACCCAAAGCTCATGACCATAGATGAGGGTGGGAACGTAGATCGATCGGTAATTACCATTTCTCCTTCTCATGAGGCTTCCAGGTACGGATCCCCCGCGATAAATGAGGGACTAATGTATTTACCCGTATTACAGGGGAACCTAAGAAAACCTGGAGAAGGAGGGATAGATTGAGTCCAGGACAAAGAAGGAATAACGGGTTAATCTCAGGTTGTTTAGTTTTTACTTGGCGGTGGAGATATTGAAAAGTTGAGGTTAATTTCCGGTAGAGGTAAGTTGCAGAACTAGTGGTGAAACCTTTAGTTTATTTTAGTTATACTTTTTATACTCTTTTTTTATACTAGTATGCAAAAACTCAGGACAGTATTATGTTCATTAAATGTTTAATGTTTTAGTTTTAGTTTTAGAGTTGGTGTAAATTTTCATACTCTTATACCACTATGCAAAAACTCAGGACAGTGTTAGTTTTACTATTTTATGCTTATGTCTATTATTATATGTTTCAGTGTTTCAATGTTTAGATGTTTACTGTTGCACCGAGGGACTGAGAGAAACGCAATTTCGGTCCTGTGTATGTCCTGTACAGTACATATTGCAGATCTGACAATAAAGTTGACTTTGACTTTGACTTTAAGGAGGGATACTAGGAGTAACGGGTGATGAGTGAGTGTGGTTGCAGGCTGGCACATGTCATGACAAAGTTTACTGAACTTGAACTTGGACTACTGTTTCCCTACTTCGTGAAGGGGTGGCCGTGGCGTAGTGGTAATGGCAGTCGTCCCCTGATCGGAAGGTAGGAGGTTCGAATCCCGGTTCCCCACGCCATTTGTCGTTGTATCCCTGGGCAAGACACAACCCAAGTTGCTCCCGGTAGGACTGGATGGCGCCTTGCATGGCAGTCTACCGCTACCGGTGTATGAATGTGTGTATGAATGGGTGGATGGTTGGTATTGTAAAGCGCTTTGGGGCCCCTCATAGGGGGCTGGAAAGCGCTATATAAATAAGCTCCATTTACCATTTCTCCTTCTCATGAGGCTTCCAGGTACGGATCCCCCGCGATAAATGAGGGACTAATGTATTTACCGGTATTACAGGGGAACCTAAGAAAACCTGGAGAAGGAGGGATAGATTGAGTCCAGGACAAAGAAGGAATAACGGGTTAATCTCAGGTTGTTTAGTTTTTACTTGGCGGTGGAGATATTGAAAAGTTGAGGTTAATTTCCGGTAGAGGTAAGTTGCAGAACTAGTGGTGGAACAGTGGCTGGGCAATTGAAGGTGAGTAATGTTGTTTTAAAGGCACAAGGAAGTAATAATAATAATAATAATGAATTCCATTTATAATGCACTTTTCATTAATAAAAATCTCAAAGTGCTACAAAGTGTAATAAAGCAAAGATCAAAATAAAACAAGTGATAAAATCAAATAAAATCAATAATAATATCGACTAAGATCAAAGATAAAATCATGTGGATGCAGATTAGGCTTGCTTAAAAAATAAATAAAATAAAACAAGTGATAAAATCAAGTAAAATCAATAATGATATCAGCTAAGATCAAAGATAAAATCATGTGGAGGCAGAATAGGCTTGCTTAAAAAGAAAGGTCTTTATGCTGCTTTTAAAGTCAACCAGTGACTGTGGAGCTCTCAGGTCGTCAGGGAGGGAGTTCCACAGGCGGGGGGCAGCCACACAGAATGCTCGGTCTCCCATGGTCCTCAACTTGGTCCGAGGAATATGAAGGAAATTACTGTTCTGTGATCGTAGAGACCGGGTGGATGAATATGGTGCAAGAATGTCCTTTAGATAGTCAGGTGAAGTGCCGTGCAAGCATTGATGGGTAATGAGAGCAGTTTTGTATTGAATTCTGTAGGTGACAGGAAGCCAATGGAGGTTATGGAGAATGGGTGTAATATGTTCAAATTTACGAACTCTCAACAGAATCCTTGCTGCACTGTTTTGAATGTATTGAAGTTTCTGAAGGTTTTTGCCAGGGATACCAATAAACAGGGAGTTGCAGTAGTCGAGCCTGGAGGAGACAAAGGCATGGACGAGTTTCTCAGCATCAGGAAAAGTCAGAGAAGGGCAGTGAGTGAAGACGGAGATAGGGATGATGATGATGTTCCAGTCCTGATGTAAAGCTGCGTGTCGTCGGCATAGCAGTGAAAAGAAATGTTGAACTGATTAATAATTTGACCTAAAGGCAGCATGTAGAGGGAAAACAGCAGGGGCCCCAGAACTGACCCCTGAGGGACACCACAGGAGACACCGACTGTCTGGGAAGTGGCATTGCCAAGGCTAACACATTCCAGCCTATCGGAGAGGAAAGATCTGAACCAGTCCAGGACAATGTCACAGAGACCGACCTCCACATGAAGACGGTGGAGGAGGATATTATGGTCCACAGTGTCGAAGGCTGCAGTGAGGTCAAGGAGGACAAGGATGGAGGGAGAACCAGTGTCAGCAGCCATGAGGACATCATTTGTTACTCTCAGCAGTGCAGTCTCAGTACTGTGAGCTGCTCTGAATCCAGACTGGAATTTCTCATACAGGGAGTGTTGTTGTAGGTGGTCCTGCAGCTGAGCAGCAACTGCTTTCTCCAGCACTTTGGACAGAAATGGGAGGTGGGAAATTGGGCGGTAATTAGAAAAAATGTCGGGATCCAAATTAGATTTTTTCAGAAAATACAGAGTACATGAGGAATCCCTTGTTGGAGACTCAGGAGACACGAGGAGAAAACAAGGTAACAACTTTTAAGTTCAAGAATCACGAGGAGGCCAATAGCTACTACCATTTGGTTTGTAATGCTCCAGCAGAGAAAGGAGCTCTTCTGCAGCCTTTTATATTCCTGGATCTCATTAAGGAGATGGCAAAACCGCTGCTGCTCATTGGCACCGCCCAGGAACCTGCGGAAAGAACTGAAACCCTACAGTGGGTTGCATCGAGACTTAGACTGTTCAAAGTCAAAGTCAACTTTATTGTCAGAACTGCAATATGTACAGGACATACACAGGATTGAAATTGCGTTTCTCTCAGTCCCTCGGTGCAACAGTAACCATTTAAACACTAAAACACTGAAACATTTAATAAACATAAGCATAAAATAGTAAAAGTGTAACACTGTCCTGAGTTTTTGCATAGTAGTATAAAAGTATGAAAATTTACACCAACACTAAAACACTAAACATTTAATGAACATAAGCATAAAATGAAATAATAAAAGTGTAATACTGTCCTGAGTTTTTGCATAGTAGTATAAAAAAAGTATAAAAAGTATATCTATAAAATAAACTGAAGGTTCTAGCATTGACATTTGCAAAGAGTGGCAAAGCAGCATATGAGTTAATGTACACAGTATATGTATGAGGTAGTTGATGTTGGTATAGAGGCAAAGTGGCATATGCAGTAAGGCACATTGGGCATCCTTAAATAAGGCTGGTCAGAGAATACTGTATATGTATCAGCAGTAGTGTAGATATAAAAGTAGTGTAAATGTAAACAGTAGTAATAAATGTAAACAGTAGTAATAAATGTAAACAGTATTAATAAATGTAAACAGTGAATGTAAACAGTAGTAATAAATGTAAACAGTAGTAATAAATGTAAACAGTAGTAATAAATGTAAACAGTAGTAATAAATGTAAACAGTGAATGTAAACAGTAGTATGACTATAGGCAGTAATGTAATACAAACATTAGTGCAAATATGAGAAGTAGTGCAAACTGAATGAGCACATGACCGAGAGTTTAGTGAATAACCCGTTTGATGACACAGAGTCCAGTGTTAAAATCTTTGTGTTGTGTGGTAATGTGTGAGAAAGTTTTTTGTGTTAAGGCAGTTCAAATGGGAGGGGAGGCAGAGCAGGCAGAGTTCACACTGCAGTTTGAAGACAACCACATTTATAAAGTGTGAATAACAAAAAATGTGTTTGAGCAAAATATTAGAACTGAGCATTAGAACTTGCATTGTGAACATAGCCTAATAGTTCTGGTGGATTACTATATCCATGATGTCTGTTTATGTCAGGGTGCTTCTCTCCTACATTTACTGCAGCCTAATAATTACTAATAGAGGAAAAACGTTTATTTTTTCTTGTCACATAAAAAAGTCTGTATACATTTGTTTATTGTTAAAAACATGTATTTCAGCTTTTAAAATATTTTGGTTTTGTTCAACTATATAATCATCTGATGTGATTACGAATCAAGTGTGCTCAATTGGACCTCTCTGATGTAATGTTGGCTTTAGATATAAAGTGTTTAATTTAATGAAAAAACCACAAAAAAGTTGGCAGAGAAGTAAATTGAGGACTGTAACACATCTGTGAGTCATGGTGGAAAGCCTTCCTGCAGGCTTCTATGCTGTGACTTCTTGTGAATCACACAGCAGCCCACATTTGTGCTCTAACACTTTCATAGTCATCTGATGTCCTGGATCAGTGCTGGATGCAAACCCAAGGTTACTTTTTGGCTCTTCCATAGAAAAAAAAAATCTAGTTACCCATTTCAGAAAATTTGCTCCTACAAATGAATTTGTCAAGAATAATAACTCTGTCAGCAAGTAATAGCATAGCCTATTAAATGTGTGGAAGAGTTACATAGCATGGATTACTGAAATGACAGTTTGAGATTTGAAAGCACCACGAGAAACTATTTTTGAGCAGTTAACATCAAATCAGAATATTCAGCCTTTTTATTAGCATGGGTCCAAGGTTAAGTCTTAAATCTGAGCAAAAGATGAAAACTGACTGCTGTTCTGATTGTGGAGCATGATTCTGCAGTGCTCACAAAGGCTGAACAATCTTCTAAAAGTAAGAGAACAGTCAGATCATGCTGTTAATATACTATTAGGTTGATGAGCATAATGTATATTCTTCCTTCCTTCGTTGAATGTTCAAGTGGAGCAGCATATGAACCAATGCATCATCTTGACCTACAAGTTCTGTTTAATGAGTCTCAGACTGGAGAGGTGAAAGTGAACTTGTTAGCTCCTCAGATTCAAACTACTGTAGATACTAATGGTAGATACTACCGGTAATGGTGGTGGTGGTAGAGGTGGTGGTGGGGTGCTCAACATGTGCTCTCAGGTTTAACAGATTTTATGTAATCTCAATATATGAACTTCAAGGTTCTTCATTGTAATTTGCATCACGTGGTGCAAGAGGTTGAACGAAATTGTGTCCTCAAGGGCCCAGTTACACACACAAATTACACACACACATATATATATATATATATA
>JBBPBX010045971.1:0-26782 GCA_038048925.1 Garcialebias charrua | reverse complement strand
TAGAAGGTCCAAGACATTGGAATGAGTTACCTCTGCTTGTCAGGCAGGCCCCCTCCCTCTCGGTTTTCAAATCCTGTTTATAAACCCAATACTATTCCGTAGCTTTCAACACCTGATGATTTGTGGTTGAACCTGTATGATTCACTCATGTTGGTTGTTATATTTATTATCTGCAACACTTTTATGTCTATGTTCTGATTTTACTTCATTTTGTATGTTGCCTATGTGTTGCCTGTTTTTTTCCCTGTTTGTACAGCACTCTGGTTGGCCTTATTGCCGTTTTAAGTGTTCTATAAATAAATGGTATGGTAACAGATTATAAAAGAAGGAGTGAACAATGCTATCACTGCCTGATTTCCTCAACAAGTTTTGAAGGCATCAGGGCATGCTTTGAAGACCCAAATAGACCACCCAGCACCAGATTCACTTCACCACTGGATGAAGAGCTTCTCAGCATGACCTCAGCCAAAGTGAGAAGTACTTTCAGGAAGTTTAACACTCACAAAACAACTGGTGTTGAAAGACTGTGCCGATGAGCTGTATGAGATGCTAGCTGACATCTTTAACTCCTCACTTACCCTGGCAACAGTTCCCACCTGCCTGAAGTCCGAATGACTACCAGCCAGTAGCCCTCATCCCAATAGTTGCTAAATGCTTAAAAAACTGGTCATGACCCACATCAAAACAGCCATCAATATCAATGAGGACCACACCAGTACGCATACCGCAGAAACCTTTCAACAAAGGACACCATCTCCTCCTTGGACCACATTGCTCTCACCCACCTGGAGCAGAAGGACTCCTATGTCCATATGCTCTTTGTGGACTTCATGTCTGCCTTCAATGCCATGATCTTCTAAATCCAGATGGACAAACTACTCACACTATGACTAAACCCCTCCATTTGTAACTGGGTCCTAGACTTCTTAACAAACAGACAGCAGTCAGTTAGGATCCACAACTTTGCTTCCTCCACCATAAACCTCAGCACTGGCTCCCCTCAGGGATGTGTGCTGAGCCCTTTCTTGTTCACTCAACTCACGTATGATTGTGAAGCTTCCCATCCAGGCTATCACATTGTAAAGTTTGCAGATGATACGGCGGTGGTTGGATGGTTAATAAACAATGATGAGTCCAGCTACAGGCAGTAGGTAGAACACCTGGAGAGCTGGTACAAAGAGAATAACCTTTACATCAATGTGAATAAGATGAAGGAGATGGTCGTGGACTTCAGAAGTAACAAACACACCTACCCCCCAGAACATAAGAGGATTTGCAGTGGAAGTGGTCTCCAGCTACAAGTATTTGGATATGCACCTGAACGACAACCTCAGCTGGGGCAACAACAATAACAGCCTGATCAAGAAAGCTAATAAGAGACTCTACTTATTTAGGTGGCTGAGACGAGCTGGTCTGGGAAGCAAAGTCCTCACCTCCTTCTAAAGGTGTGCAGTGGAGAGCATCCTGTGCTCCAGCATCAATATGTGGCATGGAGGCTGCACAGCTGCAGAAAGACAAGCTTTGCCGAGAGTGGTAAAGGTTGCACAGAAGTTTGTTGGTGTCAGCCTCCCCACCATCACAGACATCTACTTTGTACATCTCTAGGTGGCCACCTGCATCATGAAGGACCCACTCACCCAGCACACACACTTTTTGTCCCGCTCCCCTCAGGAAGGAGGTTGAGGAGCATTAAGTGTAGAACCACTAGACTGAGGAACAGCTTCTACCCTGAGGCTGTCAGACTCATGAATATCAAACCAGAATAATCACTGTGAAAAATCACATCATATTGCTGCTGATCTGTTTCATGTTGTTGTGTTAATTTGTGCTCATCTGCTCATACAGACTCATGTTCGTGCTGCTGTTGCTTTGGCGTAGCGTTTTTATGCACTAGTGCTTAGCTTATTTTTAGTTGATGTTTTTCTTAGTTCATATCTTAGATCTTATTATTGTTTTTCTCTTACATTTTATTGTTGGATGTAACAGAGACCCTGTGTACATAATTTCGTTCCATCACATATATCACATGTGGTGTGAAGGACAAACAAATTCTGACTCTGAAGTAGGGTGAATTTCTTCCTCCGTCAGCCATTTGTTTACAAAGTGAAATGAGCTCGCATGCAGTGTTTTGAGTGGTCTCTTCAAGTTCTTATGTTTCAGCCACATTCTTCTTAATTCCTCATCTGTTGGTAGGAGATGGAAACTATACCTCTTTTCACAGGAACACTCTTTTTGTTTTGGGTCTGTGTTCACCACTGATTTAGTCATCCGCTTCGGATGTTATCAATCATAATATGGCCCTATTATCAATGCTTATCATACCCATTCAATACGGTCAGAATGCCCCAACTGTACCTACTAGTAGGTTTAAAGGTACGTTGTCACCGGTACAAGCGATGACAGCAGGCTCCGTCTTTAGCTACGTGTCAAAGTTTCGAGTCAAGTCTCTGGCGTTACGTTTAGGGTCTTGGTTAGGTTTAGGCACAGGGGTAAGGGGGTTAGGTTTAGGGTTGGTCCTCTGGGTCAGGTTTAAAGACCGTGTAAAGTAAAATTAAATTTGTGTTTTGAGTTTGTCACACGGCATACATATGTGTTATTAATCACCCATATAAATCTGACTGATTAAAAACATTGTTTACTTTATAAAATTAAGTCTCAAAAAAGCAGAAAAATCATGATTGTGCCTTGGTCTGAAACGCTGGGGGCGTGTCAGCGCGTGGGCGCGGTTTCAGCGCAGCTGCGCCGTGTCCTGCCCCCTGAGCTGAGCTGTGTGTGGAGGCAGACAGGTGCAGCAGAGATCCACCTGCTCTGTTTGAGTTCTGGTTGTAACAGCAGCTCATTTTTCCAAGAGTTACGCTGTTTTTAGTGCACTAACAACTCTGGTTTTGTTTTTAAAGTTGAGGACACAACTACAATTCATAACTACGTTGCTATGTGTTTAATAATAAGCGCTATTTTAGAAGATGAGCGGACTCGCTGCACCCGGTCCGACCCGGTCACTTCGCATGCGGGGTCTGTGTTGGTGATTAAAATAAAGAGTAATCACGTTGATAACTAAGTATGCAATGGACCTGTTGCATTTTCTTAGCAAAAAAGGAGCTTGTGAACTTGTAGGGCACAGGCTTAGCAATAAAAAAAAAGAAGAAAGAAAGAAAGAAAGAAAGAAAGAAAGAAAGAAAGAAAGAAAGAAAGAAAGAAAGAAAGAAAGAAAGAAAGAAAGAAAGAAAGAAAGAAAGAAAGAAAGAAAGAAAGAAAGAAAGAAAGAAAGAAAGAAAAGAAACATCTATTACAGAGACTCAAACCACGCGGTATAAAAACACGTTATGATTTGTACATTTATTACATTCGGTAGTTACTGTGCACTAAATGGTCAACACTTAGATTATTTAAAATAATAAGCACAAACGGCAACTTACTAAGTTAGGACGCGACATTATCCCACCGTCAGGTGCAGGAAAGGCGGCGGCGGTGTCCTGGAGGGAGACGGTCGGTAGCAGGTGCCCTGACCATTGCGACATCCAGGGAAGATGCAGGAACGAGGCATAATTGATTAGCTAGCTAACAATGAACAAAATATCTATGCTATTGCTATCTGATGCTATCTGCGATTCGCGAGTGAACGGATCCACCGAGGCGAAAAACTAATTTATACGGCTGGAGCTGCAGGGGGTGGGGCTTTAGACCGCGTGACGAAACTCGGTCACATTTAAACCACGCCTAAAAAATCCTGAAACAGAAATATCTTTAAACAAAGTTTGATCTATAACTCCAAAATTAATTGAGCTACAATTTTGAGACTTTTTACTCATTTACAAGATTACAATTATGACATTTATAATGTTTATTGAAGAAAATATTGAAATTCACTTTACACAGTCTTTAAGGTTAGGTTCAGGAAAACGGTTACATAAGCTGAAAAAAACAAAAACGCTACACTTCCGGGTTTACGGAAACACGTTGCCTACTCACAGTGTTAACAACGCTGATAACGTTCTGTTAAACATGCTAGTAGGTAGATTGTGACCAATTCGCTGCTACAAATGGGGATGATAACAGTTGTTAACGCCCATTTTATGGACTGACAACATCCGAACCCACTGGATTTAGTTTGGTCTGGTTCAAAATCAAAGTCAAAGTCAACTTTATTGTCAAAACTGCAATATGTACAAGACATACACAGGATTAAAATTGCATTTCTCTCTGTCCCTCGGTGCAACAGTAAACATTTAAACACTAAAACATTTAAACATAAGCATAAAATGAAATAATAAAAGTGTAATACTGTCCTGAGTTTTTGCATAGTAGTTTTTGCATAGTAGTAGTATGAAAGTATGAAAAGTTACACCAACACTAAAACACTAAACATTTAATAAACATAAGCATAAAATGAAATAATAAAAGTGTAATACTGTCCTGAGTTTTTTGCATAGTAGTATAAAAGTGTAAAAAGTATATCTATAAAATAAAATGAAAGTTCTGGCATCAACATTTGTAATAGAGTGACAAAGCAGCATATAAAGTTTATGTACACAGTATATGTATGAGGTAGTTGATATTGGTATAGAGGTAAAGTGGCATATACAGTAAGGCTAGTAAAAAATATATTTATATCAGCAGTAGTGTAGATATAAAAAGTAGTGTAAATGTAAACAGTAGTAATAAACGTAAACAGTATTATTGAATGAAAACAGTAGTAATACTGTAAATGTAAACAGTGAATGCAAACAGTAGTATGACTATAGGTAGTAATGTAATGCAAACATTAGTGCGAATATAAGAAGTAGTGCAAACTGAATGAGCACATGACCGTGAGTTGAGTGAATAACCCGTTTTGATGACACAGAGTCCAGTGTTAAAATCTTTGTGTTGTGTGGTAATGTGTGAAAGTTTTTTGTGATTAAGGCAGTACAAGTGGGAGGGAGGGCAGAGCAGGCAGAGAGTTTAGCATCCTGACTGCCTGATGAACAGAGCTGTCATTTAGTCTGCTGGTTCGAGCCTGGAGACTCCTCAGTCTCCTCCCTGAAGGCAACAGGCTGAAGCAGCTGTGTAGTGGGTGTGTGGGATCACCTGCCATGCAGAGGGCTTTCCGAGTGAGGCGGTTGCTGTGTAAGTCCTGTAGTGAGGGGAAGGAGGTGCCGACAATCTTCTCAGCTGCTCTCACGATGCGCTGGAGGCTCTTGCGGCAGGATGCAGTACATGCACCAAACCACACAGTGATGCAGCTGGTCAGGACACTTTCTATGGCACCCCTGTAGAAGGTGCACATGATGGGGGTTGAAGCTCCAGCCCTTTTCAGCTTGCGGAGAAAGTAGAGGCGCTGGTGAGCCTTCTTGGCCAGTGATGCAGTGTTCCTGCTCCAGGACAGGTCCTCTGAGACGTGCACTCCCAGGAACTTGGTGCTGTCTACTCTCTCCACTGTGATGCTGTTGATGGTCAGAGGGGCATGTTGTGCATCCCTCTTCCTGAAGTCCACTGGTTGTTCTGCAAGGCAGCACGGTGGCACAACTGGTAGAGCTGCTGACTCTCAGCGAGCAGGTCCCTGGTTCAAATCCCGGTCTGGGGACCTTTCTGGGTGGAGTTTGCATGTTCTCTCCGTGAATGAGTGGGTTTCCTCAGTGTACTCCGGTTTCCTCCCACAGACCAAAAACATGCATGTTAGACTGATTGGTAACTCTAAATTGTCCCTAGGTGTGAGTGAGAGAGTGAATGGTTGTTTGCTTCTATGTGGCCCTGTGATGGACTTGCAACCCATCCAGGGTGTACCCCGACCCTCGCACAGTGATTGCGGGACATGGGCACTGGCGGCCCCAGTGACCCAAAAATGGAAGAAGTAGGTAAACTATAATGGATGGATGAATGGATGGATGGTTGTTCTGCAGCTGTGAACACAACAGGTACTTGAACTCAGCACGGCTATCTTAGTAAACTTTAAGGTTGTTAAATAAATGTGAACAAAACAAAAACAGTCTTATCTGCTAAACTGAATGCAAATTACTTTCAAATGCAGTATTTTCTTGACTATAGGTTGCACCTTTATATAAGTCGCTTTGTCCAATTATGGTCAATACATTGGAAAAATCCATAAACAGGTTGCACCTTTATATAAGTCGCACCTACGTCACCGCCAACGTGACGCGTCACCGCTGAGACAACCCGGAAATGTGGTCCGAGTGTTTAGCTCTGCTGCAAATGTCTGCCACAGGAGCGCACAGCAAGGCTTTAAAGGGGACCACACATACAAAATTCACTTTTTAATGTTTTTTTTACTGAACTTTGGGTATGTACTTCATAAAAAAACAGTCCTAGTGCTAAAAAAATGCACCCAGTGGTTTATTTACTCTAAGTATATTTATTTATCTTTGATAGAAACACTCCGATTGCACTTCCTGCGGTTTGTGACGTCACAAACCGTAGCCACAACCCACACCAAACCTGAGTCCAGCCCCTCAACTAGCAACCCCTGGTGCGGCTCAACCCACTTCAGTATAAAAAACGTCACCGTTGCCGAGCAGTTTTGGAGCTGACCTGGCGGTCATTTATTTATTTATTCATTTATTTAGCCCCCGGGGGGGCTATGGGCTCAGCCCTGCTCCAGCCAGCAGCACATCTTGAGTAAAACCATAATGTTTTATTACCTTGTTTGAATGAACTCTGTCTCGTTGAAACTGTGCACACACACTCTCGCGGTTTGGACTTGTTTCTTATATGATGAAGGACTGCTTTTGCACAACTGTCAGTTTGGTTGAGCGGTTACGACACTTGAACGCCACGCAGGAGAGCGGAGTTCGCATCCTGTCAACGGCATCTTTTTTTCCCCCTTTTTTAAAGCCTTTTGTTTCGGTGAAATCGGGGTGAGACTAGATATATACATCGACATAATAATACTTTATAATTGTTATTTTTACGTTTTAGTTCAATTTTTTGTGTAATAGCGATCGCTCCCAACGCGCAGCCGGCAGAAAACTGTGCACACACAACACTCTCTCGCGGGGCGACAGTCTGTACCATCAAGCACCACTGATCGATATATTTTCAGATTAGCAACTTATTTATTTTAATAATACCTTTCACTTCATCAATATGCATACCGTGAGAACCGATCAACAGAGGACGCCATCTCCTCTGTGGTCCACACTGCTCTCACCCACCTGGATCAGAAGGACTCATACGTGCGTCTGCTCTTTGTGGACTTCACATCTGCCTTCAACACCATGATCCCCCAAACTCTGATAGACAAACTATCTACACTTGGACTAAGCCCCTCTATTTGTAACTGGGTCTTAGACTTCTTAACAAACAGACCACAGTCCGTGAAGATCCACAACTTCTCCTCTTCCACCATCACCCTCAGCACTGGCTCTCCTCAAGGATGTGTGCTGAGCCCTCTTCTGTTCACTCTGCTCACATATGATTGTACAGCCACACTTCCAGGCTGTCATATTGTTAAGTTTGCAGATGATACAGCTGTGGTGGGATGCATCACAGATAATGATGAATCCAGCTACAGACAGGAGGTGGAACATCTGGAGAGCTGGTGCAAAGAGAACAACCTTCACATGAATGTGAAGAAGACGAAGGAGATGATTGTGGACTTCAGAAGGAACAAACACACCCACACCCCACTGTATATAGGTGGATCTGCGGTGGAGGTGGTCTCCAGTTACAAGTACCTGGGTGTACACTTGAATGATAACCTCAGCTGGAGCAATAACACCACCAGCCTGATCAAGAAAGGTCATCAGAGACTCTACTTCCTCAGACGGCTGAGACGAGCCGGTCTGAGAAGCTCAGTCCTCACCTCGTTCTACAGGTGTGCAGTGGAGAGCGTCCTGTGCTCCAGCATCAACGTGTGGCATGGAGGCTGCACAGTTGCAGAGAGGAAAGCTCTACAAAGAGTGGTGAAGGCTGCACAGAAGTCTGTGGGAGTCAGTCTCCCCACCATCACAGACATCTACACCTCCAGATGCAGAAAAAGAGCCACCTGCATCATGAAAGACCTCACTCACCCAGCACACTCACTCTTTGCACCACTCCCCTCGGGACGGAGGTTGAGGAGCATCAAATGTAGAACCACTAGGCTGAGGAACAGCTTCTACCCTGAGGCTGTCAGACTCATGAATAAATAAATAATAAGAATAAACACTGCAAAATGTCACATCATGCTGATACTGATCTGTTTCTTGTTGCTGCGTTCATCTGTGACTATCTGCGTTCATCTGTGACCATCTGCTCATGTTCGTGCTGCTGTTTATAATGATGTTTTTCTACTACATTAGGGCTTAGTGTATTACTAGCTGATGTCTCTCTTAGTTAATCCTAGATGTTATTATTGTTTTTCTCTTGCATTTGTTGTTGGATGTAACTGGGACCCTGTGTACATAATCTCGTTTTCAACACATGTACTACATGCGGTGCAAATGACAATAAATTCTCTCTGACTCTGACTCTGACTCTGACACTTCATCAAAATCTAATCAAAACTCCAGCGTTCTAAAAGTAGGTGGTTGTATGTATTTCTTATACGATGAAGGACTGCTGTTGTTCAACTGAACCTGTAGGTCAGTGAGTTAATACACTGGTGTCGCACCCAAATGACCGGGGTTCGCGTCCCGGCCACGGCATCTTTTTTTTCTTTTCTTTCGGAGAGATCGGGCTGCAGTTAGCTGCTGGCTTTTGAGGACAGTGTGGGTCCGGTCCGGTCAGAGGTTAGGTTGCCTCATACGGATAAATTAACTGGAAACACTCTGTGAAGTTTGCGTTTGTCTGGATTGGATGTGCAACCGTGGACCAAAGCGCCGCATGCAACTAGCAGGAGCTACGCGGGCTGTTTGTTACCGAAGGAGGAGGAAGAGCTCGGATTCGGGAGGGCATGATAATAGGAGCAGCTAATGGCGGCGCACACAAACAGCTTTCAGTAAGTTATCTTTTAAGCTAGCACTAACAGTAAGTAAAACGAGTAATAAAAAAAGGCTAATTTTAAAACAACAACAGATTTGAGATACTGGCAGTTACAGAGGGCGGAGACAGAGTTTTGACGGGCGTGGACTTCAGAGCTCATTATCATAAACAGCTCGTTTAGAACGGAAGTTAGAAATGGCAGAATTAAAAAGGGTATAATTTATTATCTAAGAATTATTTTTTGTATTAAATTGAATGAACGGGGTCTGGATAGCACACAGACACATCTTAACAAGATGGCGGCGCGTGCAAAGGCTGCGGCTTCTCTCTCTCCCGACAACACAGTGTTTTCGTCTTCTTTGTCCTGCATGCCGCAATGTGCCGGCACGTCTTCGTCATGTTTACGTGTTCAAGAACGCAAGTATAGCCGTGAGTTCCTGCTTGATGTCGGAAAAACCGCTCATTTGGGAATAAACAGTGACCTCCAGGAGAAGCTACGTGAGCTGGAAGAGAAGCTAAACGAGTTTCGTGACTGCGGCCTGCTCTGGAAGCCAGCCCCGAGCCTCAATTCATCACGCCCGCCGTGGGAGCGCCACAAGCGGCTGGACAGTAAGCGGAAGCCGGCCCTGAGCCTCCCTTCTTCGCGGCCGCCGTGGAAGCGCCACAAGCGGCTGGACAGAAAGCGGAAGCCGGCCCTGAGCCTCCCTTCTTCGCGCCCGCCGTGGAAACGCCACAAGCGGCGTGACAGAAAACAGAAGCGGGGTAAACGCGGAGGTGTCAGAGCTAGGCTAGCAGCTAGCCCACACAAACCGGCGATCCCATCCATGGTTTTGGCTAACGTGCGCTCCTTGGACAATAAACTGGATTATATACGCCTGCTACGAACGACACAAAAGACTGTGAGAGACTGCTGTGTGTTTGTATTCACGGAAACGTGGCTCAACAACAACGTTCCGGACCATGCTGTCCAGCTAGGGGAGCTAACATGCTACAGAGCGGACCGAACCCCCGAGGGAGGTAAGACAAGGGGAGGGGGGCTCTGTGTTTACATCAACAAAGCATGGTGCCTGGATGCTGCTGTGGTCTACAAACACTGCTCACATTTAGTGGAGTTCATGACTATTAAATGCAGACCGTTCTATTTACCGAGGGAGTTTACAGCTGTTTTGATTGTTGCTGTATATATCCCTCCAAGCTCCAACAGCAAAGTTAGAAGTGAGGCTTTGAATGAACTATATCTGCACATCAGTGAGCAACAAACAGCCCATCCTGATGCTTTTCTCATCACGGCTGGTGATTTCAACCATGCAGATTTAAAGAGTGTATTTCCAAAAACATACAAAAACATAAACTTTGCAACAAGAGGAAACAACACACTGGACCAAGTTTACACCACCATGAAAAATGCCTACAGAGCCCTCCCCCTCCCCCACATTGGTGCTTCTGACCATATCTGTGTTATGCTAAAGCCAGCATACAGGCCGCTGGTGAAAGTCACAAAACCAGTCCGCAAGCAGATACGAGTGTGGCCAGAGGGGTCTTCAGAGGCACTCCAGGACTGTTTTGACACCACAGATTGGGGTATGTTCAAAGAAGCTGCTACCACAAACAACAACACATGTCTCCAGGAGTACTCAGACACTGTATGTTCATACATCGCCAAGTGCATTGATGATGTTACCAACCTCAAAACCATCACTGTTCGGGCTAATCAGAAGCCATGGCTGACAGCTGAGGTTCACAGACTCCTGAAAGCCAGGAATGCTGCCTTCAAAGCGGGAGATCAGGTGGGCCTGAAGGCAGCCAGAAAGAACCTGACCCAGGGCATCAGTGAGGCCAAGGAGCAGTATTCCAGGAAAATAGCTCACCGTTTCAAGGACAGCAAGGATACACGCAGTCTGTGGCAGGGAATACAGACCATCACAGACTACAACCACCCCCCCCCCAGACCTGTGACAGCTCAACCTCTACGCTGAATGAACTGAATGAGTTCTTCGCTCGGTTTGAGGCAAGTAACAGCACACCTGCACAAAAATTCCCCCCCTCTCCTGATGGCCAGGTGCTGGCGCTGTCCTCAGACAGCGTAAGGCGTTCATTCATCAAGATTAACGCCCGGAAGGCCTCTGGTCCTGACAACATACCTGGTCGTGTGCTGAAAGACTGTGCAGGGGAACTCGCAGCGGTCTTCACGGACATCTTTAACATCTCGCTGAGTCAGGCCATCGTCCCCACCTGTTTCAAAGCCACCACCATCATCCCTGTCCCAAAGAAGGCAACGCCCGCATGCCTCAATGACTATCGCCCAGTAGCACTCACCCCCATCCTGATGAAGTGCTTTGAACGGCTAGTCATGAAAAGCATCACATCTGTCCTCCCTGCCTCCCTGGATCCCTTCCAATTTGCATACCGACCTAATCGCTCAACCGACGATGCCATCTCCTCTGCCCTCCACACAGCTCTCACACATCTGGACACGAAGGACTCTTATGTTAGAATGCTGTTCATCGACTTCAGCTCGGCATTCAACACCATCATCCCCCAACAGCTCATCCATAAACTGGACAGTCTGGGGCTGAACACCTCAATGTGTAACTGGCTGCTAGACTTCCTGACCGGGAGACCACAGACAGTACGGATCGGGAGTAACACATCTAGCACCATCACATTGAACACAGGGGCCCCACAAGGATGTGTGCTGAGCCCCCTTCTATTCACCCTGCTAACACACGACTGCACACCATCGTACAGCTCCAACCACTTCATCAAGTTTGCGGACGACACAACAGTGGTAGGTCTCATCAGCAACAACGATGAGACGGACTACAGGAACGAGGTGAGCCGCCTGGCCTTGTGGTGCGGACACAACAATCTCACTCTCAACGTGGAGAAGACAAAGGAGATTGTCGTGGACTTCAGGAAGAGGGATGCACAACATGCCCCTCTGACCATCAACAGCACCGCAGTGGAGAGAGTGGACAGCACCAAGTTCCTGGGAGTGCACGTCTCAAAGGACCTGTCCTGGAGCAGGAACACTGCAGCACTGGCGAAGAAGGCTCACCAGCGCCTCTACTTTCTCCGCAAGCTGAAAAGGGCTGGAGCTTCAACCTCCATCATGTGCACCTTCTACAGAGGTGCCATAGAAAGTGTCCTGACCAGCTGCATCACTGTGTGGTTTGGTGCATGCACTGCATCCTGCCGCAAGAGCCTCCAGCGCATCGTGAAAGCAGCTGAGAAGATCGTCGGCACCTCCTTGCCCTCACTGCAGGACTTACACAGCAAACGCCTCACTCGGAAAGCCCACCGCATGGCAGGTGATCCCACACACCCACTACACAGCCGCTTTAGACTGCTGCCATCAGGGAGGAGACTGAGGAGTCTCCAGGCTCGTACCAGCAGACTGAGAGACAGCTCTGTTCATCAGGCAGTCAGAATGCTAAACACTCTGCCTGCTCTGCCTCCCCTCCCATTTGAACTGCCTTAACACAAAAAACTTTCTCACACATTACCACTCAACACAAAGTTTTTAACACTGGACTCTGTGTCATCAAACGGGTTATTCACTAAACTCTCGGTCATGTGTTCATTCAGTTTGCACTACTTCTCATATTTGCACTAATGTTTGTATTACATTACTGCCTATAGTCATACTACTGTTTACATTCACTGTTTACATTTATTAATACTGTTTACATTTATTACTACTGCTTTACATTTATTACTACTGTTTACATTTACACTACTTTTATCTACACTACTGCAGATACATATACAGCATTCTCTGACTAGCCTTATCTAAGGATGCCAAATGTGCCTTATGTGCCTCACTGCATATGCCACTTTGCCTCTATACCAACATCAACTACCTCATACATATACTGTGTACATTAACTTATATGCTGCTGTGCCACTCTTTGCAAATGTCAATGCTAGAACCTTCAGTTTATTTTATAGATATACTTTTTATACTTTTTATACTACTATGCAAAAACTCAGGACAGTATTACACTTTTATTATTTCATTTTATGCTTATGTTCATTGGGTGTTTGGTGTTTTAGGGGTGTTTGGTGTTTCAGTGTTGGTGTAAATTTTCATACTTTTATACTATTATGAAAAAACTCAGGACAGTGTTACACTTTTACTATTTTATGCTTATGTTTATTAAATGTTTTAGTGTTTAGTGTTTAGATGGTTACTGTTGCACCGAGGGACTGAGAGAAACGCAATTTCGGTCCTGTGTATGTCCTGTACATATTGCAGTTCTGACAATAAAGTTGACTTTGACTTTGACTTTGACTTTGAGACATACCATAAAAATTAAAAAAAACAATATGTGGTCCCCTTTAAGAAGATTAACACTTAAAAACAATTATTTGTTTGCTAAAAATTATAGCAAATATGTGTCTGAGCTGAACTTTTCCTTAATAAATGAACGTAATTGTGAAATGAGCTGGATTTAAAAATTTGTTTCGCTACGTCTGATGATACGTGTGCGCACAGCGGGCGGAAACCCTGCATTTCGTTAAAATTTAATAACAGAAACGCCTAAAAAATATATTTGTTAGCTGACATTATTGTAAGAGTGTGTCTCAGTTTAACTTTTGTTAATAAATGCACTTTGACGGTTACAATGACATAAATAAAGTGGCTATAAAATTACTACACGCTCACCCACCCATAAAGATGATAGAAACAGATATTTATTTTACGGTTTTTGTTCAAACAAATTGTTTATTAAAACCCTTCGAATTCCTCGTACTCTGTGTCACTTGCAAAAAGTTCAGCCATAGAACGAGGAAGGTTTCTAATTGTCAAAGGTCCCTGTCCCTCCATCTCCTCCTCCTCACTGCTGTCTGAGTCCTCAGCAGCTCCAGCTGACGGTGGGAGGATGCCAGCCTTTCTGAAGCCAGCTACTACGATTCTGGTGCCTGCGTCCCTAGCGGCCAAAAGTGGTACTGCACCATTTTTGGCCATAATGAAAAACGGACATATCTGAGCCAAAAATGGGTCTAAAAACATGGGGGAAAAAATCCATAAATAGGTCTCACCTCTCTATAAGTCGCAGGGCATGCAAATTAGGCAAAAAGGTGTGACCTATAGTCCGGAAAATACGGTAACCATGGTCTGTGCTCCACTACCATGGTTAACCAATGCTTACTGCTGCTTCCTGTCTGACAGGAAGTTGTACCCAAAATCATTTATACAGTAAAGCCTCCAGGAAGAAGGTGGATACAGTGTAACTCCCACCTACTTGAATATCTTCCACCAAAAACATTAAAGTTTACTTGCATTTCCTGCATGACAGTCTCTCTAGAATAACACTCTACAACTTCAAACATTCACTACTCAAATCTTTCAATGATCAGGGACATTGGAGTGCTGCTGTTTGGTTTTATTCTTAATTTTTTTGTTCGTTCTGTAAAAAATTTGTTCTGTAAAAATGCTTGGCTCACTTTCTTTCTCTACAGGCCTTTAAACCCTTACAGAATGTAAACATAGCCGACAGACATGCACAGATATATTTGCTATTTTTCCTTTGGTAATACCCTTCTGGTTGGAGCAGTTTGATTAATGACCCTGTTCTCCAGCTAGTTTTGGATCAGTCCTAGAGCTTGGCTCGGAAGTTATTACTTTGTGACAGGAACATGTGAACAAAGACCAGTGCCTCTCATCGCTCTGGGAATGACAACTGCACGTTGGAAACCCAACCATGTTTTTGTTTGTGTCTTCTTTTAGTGTGGTTTAAGTAATTTCTGTTATGGTTAGATAAACTGACCCCTTGAACGCCCCCACCCCCCACTTTCCTGAGACATGAAACCAAGTTCCCATTGGGTGATTACCACATTTCCATTTCAGGACAAGCTATTTCAAACCCGTCCTTGTTAAACATAAACCTCAAAAACTGTCACAAGATCAGAAGGAGGCTTGAGATTTAGGGAACTTGGGGAGACAGAAGTTGTTTTACACTTTCTGTAACCTGTGTAGACATGATACCTGCTTCACACTTCTCTGAAAACAATAGTCAAAAGGTTCTGGTTGTATTTGAGTTATTAAACTTCTGCTGTTGCGACACCTTTTTGAATATAAAGAAGCAAAAACACAGGCAAAAACATTATAGATTTTCCTTCAGTAGCAGTTCAAGACCGTAAGCTCAATCACAAATAATAATAATAATAATAATAATAATAAATTCAATTTATAACGCACTTTTCATTAATGAAAATCTCAAAGTGCTGCAAAGTGCAACAGAATTAAATGTCAATAAAACAAGTAATAAAACAAGTCAAATCAATAACAGTATCAACTAAGATCAAAGATAGAATCATGAGGAGGCAGAGTATGCTTGGTTAAAAAGAAAGGTCTTCAAGCCGCTCTTAAAGTCAACCAGTGACTGTGGAGCTCTTAAGGCTGAGTTATACTTGCGCTTTGGTCCGCAGGCTGGAGCGCGCGCGCCGCGCGTGCACTCAGCCGTGCGGCGAAATGCATTCACAGTTTTGCCACTGTGTTTATGGTTGACGCACGGCGGAGCATGGCAAAGTGCTGTTCTTTTACAGACCAGCAGGAGGCAGTACCCTCTAAAACCTGTGCATATGTTGCAAGAAAGGTGTAGAAGAAGAAATCTACCGTAGAAGAAGAACTGTTTGAAATCACACAACAAAAACAAATAGCTTTCCGCTCGCGTGCTGAACTGTTGTCTTTATTTGCGGTTTTAATGCATGGAGTCAGCGGAGGAGAAAGCGATCACGTGACTTTTGGTGAAAAAACAAAAGAAAAGTCCGACTCCAGATCAAGAATGAAGGAGAATTTAATACATTTGTGTCACAAAACATTCCTCCATGCGTCGCGATGCCGTCTCCACAACCACAGCGGCGCAGACAGCTGCAGGCTCCGGCATGAAGAGGGTGAAGGCTGTCGGGTGGGGACCTGAAACCAAATCGTAGTGCCCACCACGCGCGCACTAGGCTTGCGGAGTTTCAAAAATTCAGAGGTGCACGACACGCGCTAATCCCACGCGCGGGGCTAACGTGCAGGGGCGGGGACTGCGATATTGCGTCACTTCTGGCGCGCGTACCCTCGCGCGTTGCGCGACACGTCGACTATAAATCTAGCTTTAGGCAGTCAGGAAGAGAGTTCCACAGGCGGGGGGCCGCCACACTGAAAGCCTGGTCTCCCAGGGTCCTTAATTTGGTTCTCGGAATGTGAAGTAGATGACTGTTCTGTGACCGTAGAGACCGGGTGGATGAGTATGGTGCAAGAATGTCCTTTAGATAATCTGGTGAAGTTCTGTGTGTAGAGATATAGGACCCTCATGTTCGTATTGGAGTTAAACCTCTCCACATCTCTCTGAAACTCTCAGTGTTACACCTTCTTGAAGCTCTCAAGGAAACAAGTGGACACCATTTTTGTTACAATTATTTTGAATTAATGGATACCAATTAATCAGATTGAACTTTCTTTTTAATGTGTGTTAATTCAGAATTGATCAACAGTATATTTTTGTCATTTTAATGATGATCTGTTACTTTCATGAGTTTGACCTTCTGCTGGTTTATTCTACATTACAGTGTGCTCTAATTCTAAGGCATGAGTCAGGGTAAAAGCTGTTCACTTCCTTTTCTGTTTTGTCTTCGAGCTAGACAAAACTCCATCTCACGGGCCAGTCCATCTGGCTGCTTATGTAAACAGTTTTCCTACTGTCCTTCAGAGACCTTCGGCCTATGGGATGAAAAATCCATCCGTTGTTTTGTTAAACCAGCCAATAGTTATTGAGGAGGTGGGGAGACCCCGTCTCCCATATAAAGATCCACTTCCGTTTTTGATTTTAGTGTCGGAGGGAAGAACTTCCTAAGAACTGGTTTTTCCTCTGGAAAAAGCTTGAAACGTTCCGGTCATATGCCAATTAGACCCACGTCTCCGCTGGAGTCACAGTAAAGCCTACTGTGTCTCAAAACACTCATTTCTGAAAGAATTGGTTTTCTGAAGTTTTATTTTGAAAATCAGTCAGTGCGATTGGCTCTGTTCCTGCCGGGAGAAGCGCCCTTCTTGCTCGTCTGACTGAGCACACACGCGCGGAAGTCATCTGGACGTGAACTGGACAACACAGTCCGTTAGTGTCCACAAAACTTCAACTCTTATCTCCAAGACGTATCGTCAACAGGTAACGAGGCGTTGATTGTGTTCTGAACGTGTGAGAAGCCCAGCTGAGACCTGTATGGGAAAGGTTGCCACCCTGTTTGTTTCAAAATAATCAACTTCGGTTAACTTAGCTTTCAATCTTTAATCTTCCTCCTATTTCTTCTTTTTCATAAGCCATTAATCTGTCAAGTAAATGTGCCAACAGAAAAGTTCCTAACTGTCTGTTTGATTTTAATTTGAATTCTTGTCAACGTAGTTTAGTAGATCAGAGCTAATATCGATACAAATGTTTAATGTACTTTTATGATAATTTCAATAAAAGGTCTATTTTCTGGTGGACCAACATAAATTGAAGTCTCTCGTGAAATTACATTTTGTCTAGTCACAGTAAAGCAATTTAATACCGGAAAAAGGGTATATTCGCGAAACTGATGAAAGGGTTGTGCAGATAAGACCTGCTCGGACCTTTCATCCAATCTATAGGTAAGTCAGTAAACTGACCTCGTAAGTGTTTAATTACACAAACAGCCAATAGATTGTTACAAAATGGTGGCTCGTCCGCGTTCCTAAGACGGTTATTAGGTTGTGTTTTTGTAGTCTATTGTCACAGTATTTGTTGGCATAGTTTTTATCCTGTGTTGGACTTATAGATGGTTCTGGCTGTTGTGGGAAAACAGAGATTGCTAATCGCTGCATTGTCTGGCTCATTTCACGTTAGAATAATCTTTCTTTCCCTTTTGAACGTATGTTTTGAAGCTGCGGGTGATGTTTGTTTGTCTGTGTTTGTGAGACGTTTCATACCGTGTCGCAAACTAAAGCGTGCATTTGTCATTTGGTGACCGTCGTGTCACGACTCTGCTTCATTTTATTACATCTGTGGATTGCTGTTGAAGGTCTGTTTCACACATTTTCTGCTCCTTTATTCCTATTCTGTACAACGTGTGTGTTGAGGTTCGGGTGAGACCCACTCAGCTTTGGACCAGGATCCGGTTCCGATTGACGTAAAGTCCGTTGTTGTACACAGTTAGCGTGCTGCCTTCTCTGGAAGGCGTGGGGGTGGCCTGAATGTGAGTGGGCTCGTTAGCAGTATTTTCTGTGGTGTATTCTGTGTTTATTTTGTGAAAGAGTGTCCAGAACTTTGGGTAGAGCTAACGTTAGCATTTCCGAAGCTGTATCTGCAAAAGCGCTGTGATTGGTCCATTGTGTGTCGTGTTCAAAAAAGTTGGTTCTGTAGACTGCTGGTTGTCAGATATTCATTTTTGCACACATTTCTGACAGTTTATCTGTGTTGTTCGTTTCTATGCACGTAATATCGTCGAAGACTGGCTTAACCGCAGTGTTTTGCGATATTTATAAGTGTTTTAGAACGTTGAAAAGTCCGTTCCACGCTAAAGTTCGACCGACCTCGAGGTCCGTGAATGCATCGCTCGAGCGGCACGTCACACAAGAGTGACGTCAGGTTTAGAAGACTCCATTACCCATGAACACTTGAGTTTGAACTACATGTTCTGTCTTCGCTGTGATTGGTCGATTACGCTGTAAGTGTTGACGCTCCTCGTCTGCTTTCACTTCAGCAAACCAGCCCTTACGAGTTTTGTGCTTGTTTGTCCGTTACTATCTCTGAAAAGACTGTTTCATCGCAGTGTTTTTGAGATTTTAATGGATGGATTGAGTCAGTTGCTCTGAGACTACCGATCGCCATGTGACCAGGTCACGTGACGCCGGATGCTGCATCTGGTTTAAGGGAATCGACTTGTCTTTTTGTTTTGAGAAAAAGTTTAAAAATCACATTACCTGTCCTAAACGATGTTACTCACATCGACTCGTCTATTATAAGACTGGAGTTCTATAGTTTTGTCACGTAAGGTTTTAGATCTTTCTGGTTGATGCTTTTGATCCGTTGTTGGACGTCTGTGAATGTTAGCAGCTGCGGCTGCGCTCACAGGTGACAACTGCGCCTCTATAGCGGTCAGATAGAGAAATTGCAGTCGCTGTGATAAACTCTTTCCAGCGCTGTACCCCCATCTGCTGGATGCTGTGCAGAATACGGTTCATGTATTCCTGTATGCATTTCAACTTTCCTGTTTTTGAATAGTGTACATTTTGAAATGTTGGACACATAGCATCCTTCATTTGATTTTCACATATAATCAAATGTTGAAAGCAGAACAGTTGCACAGAATTAATACAGACTTGTCTGCTTTTTGATAAAACTTGACACTTTTATCATAAATTATGTGCTACAAGGCTGTCTACTTTATTTTAAACTGCAGGTTTAAAATAAAACACATGAGGTATCTTTTGTCTTGGTTTTCACAACAATCACACAAAGATAGCCGACCTTGCTGGTCGTCTCATGGGTAGACAATTTAATGATAATCACTGATTTTTGTTAAATTTCACATCTTGGATGTTACTAAGCAGCAGCACACGGCCTCCTATTTATTTTGGATACAAGTTTATTTAGAATAACAAGCTGGTAGGCCTTGCTCTCTACGGTGGCATCATTTAATTTGTGTTTCACAAATTTCCAGATAAGATGGCGGCCTCTGCAGATGAGGCTCCTGATACCTCAACAGCTGATTTCGACACTGAGCATCGTGCACATACGGTTTCCATGGATTGTGTGGACAAAGCTTTAGTGCTTCTCACAAATCCGATCACCTCCTATGGTGCGGAGTTGAAAGATCTGTCTGAAGCAGAAATAGAGGGAGCTTTAAAAGTTTTGGCTGACGGTGCTGCGTCAGATAAAACAAAGCAGAAATGCACTGAACACCTGGCGAAGTTAGCACTTTTGCTGAAGGACAAATTGGACCTTGAGGTGGTCAGAGGCGATGAGCTCTCGAAGGAGCGGGATGCTGCAGTCGTGGCATGCCAGGCTGCTACAGACAGATGTGATGAGGTTCAGGCCGCAGCGCAGCAGGAGGTTGAGTCTTTAAAGCTGCAGCTGCAGCCACTCACAGACTCACATGAGGACAGCATTCGTGCTAGGGAGGATGTTTATAGCAAAGCTCTGGCAGACAATGATGCAATGCAGCATCAATGCAATGTGCTGAAGGCCGAGAATGATGTTGTTCTGAGGGAGTTGGAGTCATGCAAGAAGGATAGGGATGGTTATAACCTGTTTTGGCAAGCATCACAAGCGAGTATGGTGTTAACTCAACAGAAATTGACAGAATGTGAACAAGAGATGGATGCATTCCCACAACGTTTGTCGGTGTTACAAGGTCAAATTGATGACCTGAGTGCCCAATTATCGGATTGTAGGTCTGAATTGGCCTCTACTACTGATAAGCTCAGTAAGGAGAGGAGGGCGTGTGTGGAGCTCATGTCAAAACTGGGCAAAAAACCATCCACCCCTCCACCCCCACCATCCTCTCCCATACCTTTTGATCTGTCCTCATCCCCTCCTACGCCTCAAGACCCACTGCCTCCACCACCACCAGCTTCACCCACACCTGTTGGTCTGCCCTCATCCCCCCCTGGGCCTCCACCTCCCTCACACCCGTCCGCGCCTGAGCACCCACCCCCGTTCGGAGGTGCATATCCATGGATGGGACCTGGGTACCCCTGGCCTGGTATGCCATTTGTGACACCGGGTGTGTTCGATAAAAATTATCAGATGCCTCTGTCAATAGACCAACTCCATAAGCTGTCTAAATACATTCAGCGCTTTGAACCAGGGGACTTGGGTTCTAGCGAAACCAAGGCCTACCTAAAAAACCTGGAGTTGAAGCTAGATCGATTCTCCAATGTCACGGTTGCCGATAGAATCACTCTAATCAATCTCACCTCTAGCAGGGAGGTGCATTATCTTATGTCCTCCGTCAACCGGAGGACATAAACGACTACAAACGTCTGTGTGATGTTATTATCATGAAATTCACTCCTCGCGCGAGAATCGATGGTTTCCAAGCCGCGGTGAAGGTCAAGCAAGGTCGCAACGAACATCCACAGGTCTATTACAATAGGTTCTTCCAAGCTTACTTTGGTAATTGGAACGAACCTGGGATGGAGGAGGAGAGACATTTTAAGTGTCTCTTCATCGAAAACTTGCATCCTGAGATAGGTACGTCGGTTGAAATCATGGCCAACGTTAACAGGAACACCATCACGGAAGTGTTGCAGTATGCCGTACGTGTTTTTGAGGCATACAGCAAACGCAGGACTCCCATAGAGGCATTTCCAGGTGAAACGGGTTTGTTCCGACCGCTGGAGCTAGAAAGGAGCGCGAGCATCTGCTCCTTCTTCTGGTATCGGCGAGACAAAGCAGGACGCCGGACGAGCACCTTGAGATGGTGATGTTCGCCCTACTGGTGAGCCAAGGTGGTTCAGGTCAAGACAGGAGGGTGGGCAGAGATATCAAAAGGGGGGTGCACGTCCTAATGTTGCGAAGTACGGTCAGCAGGTTGACTCACGCAACAAGGGCTCCCAGAGGGAACCCTCAAGCAAGGGTGCTGCTCCTCCTGCACCTCGGAAAAGTGTGTCCGAGACGGGCAATAGGCAACGCAAGCCCCAGAAAAATGGTCCTAAACCTCTGAGTTCTGAAGAGACCGAGGTCATACGTCGGTTGTTAGGAAATTTGCAGGCTGTTAACAAAGATAAAAAGCCTGATGCGTTGTACGGTGCTGTCATTGATAGTCACTCGGAGCACGCAGATGGCAGCAGTGACACGATTGCTGACAGTCAACAAGACATTGATCAGCATGATACTGTCAGTCGGAGCGCGGACAGTCAGACCATTGACAGTCCAGCACATGTCAGTCAACATGACATTGACTGTGACCCTGACGTCATTGTTACAGAGCCAGAGAGCCCCTTATCAGAGATAAAGGGGGATACCACACTGACCAGAGACAGTGACTTATCACAAACTGGTCTCTCTGACACGCGTGTGACTGCACTGCCGGTTCAGGTGGTTCACCATGACACTGACAGTGATAGACGTAAAAAACGTTGGGAAGAACCTACGTGCTATAGGTGGTTCCTGTGCAACCTTTACAGAAAGGGGCCCGCTAAGAAGGCTTACCTGTCAGTCACGTTAGAAGGGGTCCTCACCCAAGACGCCCTCTTGGACGGTGGTACCGACATATCCATTATGTCACCCACACTGTTTGAGGAGCTGAAAACAGCCGCTAACAGTGTTGACAGAGAAATACCCCTGACAGAATGTGCTATAGAGTTGCGGGGACTCTCAGAAATGGGTACAACCCTGACAGCTATTGCCATGGTTCACATGCAGATTGGCGAGACGACAATTTACCATCCGGTACATGTGTCTACGGTGGACTCCATCCCATTTCTGGTCGGCCAGGATTTTATCAATCGCTTTGAGGCGATTATAAATTATGGTGACCGGACACTGTGGGCTACAGTGAGCAGACCACTGCCAATTGATATGCCTCCACTGGGTGATACAGACTGTGTAACCGCGGGTACCGCGGAAGGCATAAGGGAACGCCCATCCGAGAGCGCAAGCCCGGTAAGTGGACCTTCAACAACGGGTGAGGCAATAGAGACACCACAGGTGAGCCTCCTATGCGAGCTGAAACATTTGGCACTCACTGGACATTACCTGCCCCAGGTAGTGAACGGTGTAGGGATCCAGGGATCCCACACCAATGATGCTGTGTTTTCCCCATGGTCAGAGAGGTCTGCGATCAGTCGAGCTTTCTATGAAACCTTGTTTCATAAGCATGAGGGTCTTATACGGCTCAGAAAGTCTTTCCGTTTTCCTTTAGATCCCGACAGTGGTGTAGAAATGACCGCGAGAGTAGTCGGTTGCCTGTCACTGTCCTGGAACCAACGGAGACTGGTCCACCCGTTCTTAGTAGTCACAAACTTACCACACGCAACCTATTTAGGCTCTGACGTTTTGGTAAGATTGGGTGTCTCTGTAGACGTCAACAACGAGGTACTGTGGTCACTGGACACAGCCAGGAAAGATTCTCCTGTGTTAAATACAGAAAATCTTAAGGCTGGACAAACCATACCAGAGGTCTGCCAGGTTGCTAGCAGTCATGACACCACAGTACCACCTCGGGCTGACAACCAAATGGTGACAATTCACATCGTGAAAGGTCAGGTTATTAGCCGACAGCAAGCTTGTTTTCAACCATCTCCTACGTTTCTCGACTCAGGACTGTCTGTGGTGGCCACATGCCAAGTGGACCTCGACTGCAGAACCACGTCCGTTGCTGTGTGTAACACGGGCACAGACGAGGTACTGATCCCAAGAAACACGCAGCTAGGATGGTTGATCTCTACTGATTTCCATGATTTTGAACTTAGCGTTCCATTTCTGGGAGGCCTCCCAGAAAACTTGTTTCCATGTCATCACGCGGGGCGAGTCTTGTTCACAAAATCAACACAGGCCATAACCCTCTTCTCCCCAAGTGAGTCCGGCCATGACCCAGTCATTAGGTTCGGTTTCAACGGAGAAGAAAGTCTTGGCCTTCGAACTTATAGTGCCCTACCTGTAGACAGGTTTTACGACACTGAAAGGGTCTCAATGGAGCTCCCCAATGAACAAGAACCTACCTCGGTTGCTTCACAGATTGGACAGGTGGTCGCTCAGGCCGACGCCCTGAAAACTGATGAAGAAAGGGACAAGCTTCGCAAAGTTCTCTTAAAATACGAGAAATCGTTCTCGACTGACTCTATGGATTGTAGGTTGACCACAATTCACAAAGTGAGCATCCCAACCCCACCTGACGCTCCACCTGCGTTCGTCAGACAATACAAGATTCCTCTGGCAGCTCATGAACCTTTCAGAGAAATCATTGATGACCTGATGGGAAAAGGTATCATCAGATACTGTAACAGCACTTACTCTGCGCCTTTATGGCCAGTGTTAAAACCAAATGGTAAATGGAGACTCACCGTTGACTACAGAAAGCTGAACAAACAAATTCCCTTATCCAGGTGGCCCATGACCTAGCTCCAACAGGAACTGCCCAAGGCCACCAATGGTAGGTACTTTTCCACCTTCGACATCGCCTCTGGTTTTTGGACCATCCCTGTGCGTGACGAGGACCAGTACAAACTTGCTTTCACTTTTGGTGGTCGTCAATACACCTTTAACAGGTGTCCATTTGGCTACGCTAACTCACCTGTAAAGTTCAACATCTTTTTGAACAAGGCATGTCCAGACGCCCACAAACGTGGGACACTGATTTACGTGGCCGATGTCCTTTTGAGGCAGCCAACACTGGATTCACATTTGGCTGAGATCGACCATGTTCTGAATCAACTGACAACTGCTGGTGCTAAGATTTCATTGTCAAAATGCCAGTGGTGCAGATCCAAAGTGGACTACATTGGCCTACTTGTAGGTCCAGACGGAGTACAACCACAACTGACTCGTACCCAAGGCCTTGACAATCTCAAAGTCCCCACCAATCTCAAAGAACTGCAAAGTTTTCTTGGCGTGTGTAATTACTCGAACCAATTCATAGAGAACTATGCAGACCTGGCTAAACCACTGACTATACTCCTGAAGAAAGACGTTCCATTTGTCTGGACTGACAAACAACAGCAGGCGATGGACGCTCTTATACACAGGATCAAGTCAGCCCCATGTCTAGTCTACCCAGACTATAACAAGGAGTTTCACTTGGAAGTGGGCTTTTCAGCTCATTGCATGAGTGCAGGTCTGTACCAAATACACGACAGAGACAAACGTGTAGTGGCCTATGCCAGTAAGACAATGGCACGCCCCGAGTTGAAATTCTTGGACTGTGAGAAAGCTTTACTGACCACGGTGTGGGTAGTAAAACATTTCTCCAGCTACGTTGGGGGGCAGAAAATCATTGTTGAAACACACCACCAGCCGGTGACTTTCCTGAACAGCCAACGCATCAGAGATGGTGTGGTTACAAACTCCCGTGTTGCAACGTGGCTCATGGCGCTTCAGAGTTTTGACCTGGACATCCGTTATGGTCAAAATAAGAAGTCTCATTTGGGTACTGACTTGGCAGTCTGCCAGGAATGCTCAAAAGATGTGCCGGCCACCCTGCCGCCAGCTAAGGAAAGACCCTTGGTGACGGAGGATCCGAATCACCACGTCTTTGATGATAATATCTGTAAGGGTATGACAACATTGTACGTGGATGGATCTGCATTCCGCAACGACAACATCTGCAGGGCAGGTGTTAGAGGGATGCTCCTCCGTGACCTTCAGCAGAGCACTTTCAGCTACAGCTTAGGCTCTCAGACTTCTCAGTATGCTGAGATTGCAGGTATCCTAATAGCTCTCCAGTTGGTTGTAGAACATTCCATCAAGACACTAGTCATCTGTACTGACTCTAACTATGCTCGGTTGAGTTTCGCCTGTCATCTTGCTGTGTGGAAACGGAACGGTTTCCTCACAAGCGACAGGAAGGCGGTCAAACACAAGGAGCTCTTCATGGCGTGTGATCACTTGGTGACGTTACACGACATACAGCTCTATTGGAAAAAGGTTCCAGGACATTCAAGAGTCCCAGGCGATGACAAGTACTACAATGACATTGCAGACTCTTTAGCCAAGGAAGGAGCCGATAAGGGTCAGCTATGGTCCTTTGACCCCTCCTGGTTGATCAAAACTCTGCCAATACAACCTACTGTCGAGGTTATGGCAGTCACACGTGCACAGGCCGCAGCCAGACCTGACGACAACGCAGTCTCGGTACGACCTGCACTGACTGACACAGACATCGTCCAACTGCAGAAGTTGGACCCTGCTATCAAGTCCATGATGCTGTACCTGACTGACCCTGACAATAATACTCTGTCCAAAGACGAGCTGGATTCTGATCCTGACCTCAGGGTACTCTATCATCTGCGCTTCGCAGCTGAAACTAATCAAAGGCATCCTAACTTTTGCCCATGGACCAGCGTCCTCACCAGTGTTCGTGGTTCCCCATGGCCACAGGGGGGTGATGTTAGTTCATGCCCATGATCTCCCGTCCGCAGGACACAAAGGAGAGAAAGCCACGCTGACGGCATTGAAACAAATTGCCTATTGGCCTGGTATGAAAAAGGATGTCAAGGACTACATTGACGGGTGCCTGATTTGCGCCCAGTTTCAGCCTACCAGACCACTCCACAGAGCACCACTGCAAAGCAGAGGCATTTCATTTCCATGGTCTGACATCCAGTTTGACTGGGTGGGGCCACTCACTAAGAGCTCTAGAGGAAATAAATATTTCCTCACGGTAACCTGTGCATTTACCAAATGGGTAGAATGCCTACCAGCTCCTAATGACACAGCACAAACTACTGCTATTTTGCTAGTGAATCATGTATTCTCCAGGTTTGGACTTCCCCTTAGGGTGAACTCAGACCAAGGTACACACTTCACAGGTGAAGTGATGAAAGAACTGTGGAAGACGCTTGGCGTCAAAGCTGATTTCCATATTGGCTACCACCCACAATCTTCAGGACAAGTAGAGAGAGCAAACAGAACGGTGGTGAGTATTTTGAAGAAATACGTAGCCGCAAACCACAAGGACTGGGACGTGAAACTCCCTTTGGTCCTGATGGCCATTAGGGCCACTCCACACACATCAACTGGCGTCTCTCCCTTCGAGATGATGACCGGTCGACAAATGACTCTCCCTCTACACCTGTTGTACCAACCAGGTGACGCCACCATGGCAACAGCCTACACCACTCAACAATACATGAAAGACTTGAATGTACACCTCCGAGACACTTTTGCTTTTGCCCAGCAAAACCTGGAAAGATCTGCTGAGGGACGCAAGGCGT